>JAQGBT010005078.1:0-15055 GCA_034698585.1 Disparrhopalites patrizii
GAGAGGGGTGAGTGAGAGAGAGAGGGAGAGACAGGGGGAGAGAGAGAGGGAGAGAGAGAGACAGGGGGAGAGAGAGGGAGAGAGAGAGAGAAAAGAGAGTGATGCTGATGGTGACCACAATGAGAAGTGAAAAGAATCCTTCCTCATAATGCATGACCGATTAAGCAGAGTCTCTATGCCTGTCATGCCCACGCCTTAAATTAAACACATTCCTCTGCCCTTTTACCCCCTCAGTGTGGAAAAAGGCCGGTGAGGAATTCATTAATTATGCCTCAGGTGGGCTCTAGATTTCATTTTCCCCAAGAAATGTGTCTTCTTCTTCCTCCTCCTCCCCCTCATCCTCCTCCTCCTCCCCCACCTCCTCCTCTTCTCTCACTCAAAGCTCTCAACCATCCTCACCATTTGTTGGGACGTGTCAAGAAAATTCCTGGTTGTTAATAAGTATTTCACATCAGCGGGACTTTAAATGCTCTTTATGTTTGTAAGGGAAGAAGAGAGAGAGAAAGAGAGAGAGAAAGAGAGAAAGAGTGAGTTGGGAGGGAATTTTATCTCCTTTTTAGTTTTTTTTTGTCTTGGTATGTACGTCTGATGGATTCAATGTAAGATGGTAGTATGGAAAGCCCTTGCATAAAAATCATTTACCATTATTAGTGCTACGCACCATCACCATCACCACCAACACACATAATGTATTAGATTACATCTTGATCACTTCCCAGTCACTTGTTACTCGCGTCGCGTAAATGCGGGAGGGGGCACTTCTAACGTGGAAGGCTTTAAAAATGGTGCAAATGAGCTTGTAACACACATACAGGGATCCTTATACCTACCTATATTTATGTATACTCTAACCATATAGATACATATGGTATATATTCATATAATGCTAATATACAACTATGCAGATATATGTACAATACCCTACAAGGGAATTCATTCCCTTCATGTGCCCCGTAATTTTTGTGTCCAAAAAAACTATGCTCCAAACTCATATTATTAGGGTCCCTGGCTCTAGTTGAAGGAGGAAATGCTCCATAAACTCCTGTGTAATCACCTCAACTATTTTTTAAGGGAGTCGTAGAATCTACTTTCATCTTAATTGTACGCGCATATCCCCGTAATGACAACCGTCGGTGGGGACCCCGTCTAGTGGCATACCTTTCCCATGGCCCCTTTGTGCATATTTGCACATGTGGAAGGACGGAGAGTCGGTAATAAAAATAGAGTTTTTAGAAGCTCATAAACGCTTTATATTTTCAGGGGAGGGAGGCATAATGGTAATAATTGTAGTAAATCATTTCCACGGGAAAAAGCCAGGGAAAAGATGGGTGCAAGGAGCCACCACTTGAGATTGAGTCTCCCTGTCTTTCCTTTTTTCTGGTATATAGTAATGGCTATAAAAAAGGTGTTTTTTAATACAAGTAAAGGACTGTGGGAGCGCGTGTGCCGTTTCCTCTCTTATCTTAATCTTGCTGTAATTAGCATACACACTCAAAAAGTGTGTGTGGGGAAGTGATGGAGAGACTATTATTGTAAGTACATGTCAGACGCTGGGGGAGAATGAGAGGATGAAAGAAAGGCAGCACCGTATGTGTTTATATCCCTTTGTGTGTGGCTAAGTATTAACTCTCCATCCAAAGTAAATGGACGATGGGGAGAAAAGTTGATTTGTTATTCACAAGTAATGTTCCATATAGGCTTTTGTGTCCACATCATACTGTATTTTTTTTTCTTTTTTTTTGACGGAAGACCAACATTTTTGGCTAGAGGCCGCCTGGGCTTGCCAGGGAGTTAATCCTATTAAATAGAGTTTTTTTTTCCTACATGAAAAGTGTATTATAAATAAGGAACTAACGGGCGAGGAAAGAGAGAGACAAAGATGGAAAGAGAAAAAAAGGAGAGAACGGGTATTCGTAGTTTGCATGAGGCGACATAAAAGGTGCAATTACTTGCAATTTCCTCTTGGGAACAAGTGTTGTAAGGCGAAGCTAAGTTGTATAGCTGCTGCATTTGCCTTTCTCTCTCTCTCTCTCTCTCTTGCCTTTGGAAGAAACTTGAGCCATGATTAGAGACTTTTAGGAGACAGACCATTTTTTTTTGCGTGGGTTTTATTATGTAATACATATAGCTAACTTTACTCTTTTTCTTTAGACATGAATATATATGAAGGGTTTGGATGCAAAAGGAATTAAGTTCACAATACTAAATTGTACAGGAGAAGCAAAAAACCATTTCAGAAGCAATATTGAAAAATTCAGAGAATATTTATTCAGCTACAGAAACAAACCAAGCGACGATAAAATTGCATCTTGACTACTTTCGCTTACAATTATAGTAATTTCCGGTTAAAATCTTTTGAAAAATCTCGTTAAATCCCGTTTTAATAATTTTAAAAAAGTAAAAATTAAATACTGCGCCGAAACGTATTTGCTGAAAACGATTATGGGGAAGCACATGTTAAAATTTAGTCACCGTGCAGTCACCGTTCCCTCTTTGCCTCGTGATCACTAAATTTAAACATGGCATTTGCCCGAAAAAAGAGCAAAATTTAATTTCCAATATTTTTAAAAATAGCAAAACGAGATTTATATTGTAATTCTTGTTATGTAAAAAGGGAAAGTGATCTAGGCGCATTCATGATACTGAAGTTTGGTGTGATTCCGTGGGCGGATTTCTATTATTTGGACTTGTGTCCATTTGCTTCCAAAGCACCAGTGGACTTAACTCTTTTTGCATCTGAATTTCTTTCCTTGCCGATTTATTTTCACCTTGGATTGTCGCTTTGTAAAAACTAAAACGGCTGAGAATTGAGATAGTCATAGACATAATGTTCCTGGAAAAACCCTAAATTTCACAATTTTGGACTTAATTCCTTTTGCTTCCGAACGCTTCGTACGTAGACGTTTGGTAGACATTACAGGGTGGAGGATGATTCTTTGGAGGTGAGATTTAGGGAGCAGAGACGGAAAATGAGTGAAAATGGGATGGGTACACATGGTGAAGGGTACCGCTCAGACTGGTCTTATTATGTATAGGGTAATGAAAGGCAAAAGTGAAGCATATGTATATACATGGAGGAATTGTACAGGTAAGGAACTACATTGAACTAATTCGGTTGGCTAGCACCTTCTCTAACAATAAAGGGTGCAGATGGAAAGTATATAGTCAAAGTGGTAAAAGAAAGAGAAAGAAGGAAGAAGAAACAAGAAAAAAGAGAACAGGAGAAAGATAGAGAGAAAAAGGAAAGATTGAGAAAAAAGGTGAAAGGAGAAAACAGAGAAAAAGGAAAGATTGAGAAAAAAGGTGAAAGGAGAAAACAGAAAAAGAGAGAAAAAGGAAAGATTGAGAAAAAAGGTGAAAGGAGAAAACAGAAAAAGAGAGAAAAAGTAAAGAGAAACAATAGGGTGAGAGGAGATTAAAAGAAGCAGAAAACAGGAAAGAATGAAGAGAAAAAGAAGGAGAAAGAAAAACAGGAAAGATAAAAATGGGTGAAAAAATAGTCAAAAAAGAATGGAAGAACAGAGGGGGAAAGCGAAGGTAAAGCATAGGAAGGATAAAGGAGATGGATATAATAGAGAAAACAAATAACAAATGTAATGGAGAAAGCAAAAGAGAGAAATGGGTAAAGAATAGGACAAACAAAGACAAAAAAAGACAAAAAAAGAAACAAAAGCCAAAAAGAGAGAATAGAATGAGAAAAGAATGAAATGAGTGAAATGAAGAGGAATCTAAGCTCCAAAGAAATCACTTCAGGCCCCAAATTCGGAGGTACACAAAAAAAAAGAACAAAAGATAAAAAGAGAGGAGTAAAGCCGGAAAAGAATAAAAGAGAGAGGATGAATTTGTATAATAACCGCCAAACGATTGGTCTGAGGCCTAAAAAAAGTAGCGATTTTAATTAAGAGTATGGGAGGACTAATCTTGTGACACCCCCTAATACCCTCCTCCTCCTCCTTACAAGACTGATCAAGTGAAAGAATCGGATTTGTGTGAACTCCGGTGAATTTGGTATATGTCCCTGTCTGGGTGCCCCACTGGATGTGTGTGTGTGTGTGAGTGAAAATCGCGGGAAATCTCCAGACATTAACTCACGTGTGGTGACACGCTAGATTTAATTGCGTATAATAAGAGTGTGTGACTCTGTGAGAAGGACCCCTGCTTGGAGAGTCTTTGCTCCAGTTGGTCACAGATTGCGGTGGCCTATGGTTGTTCATTTGAGGAAATATCGACTCTTTTTTTCCCTTTCCTTCCTCTTTTACTTTCTCTCTGTCTCTCTACCATCTCCTCCCATCCTCTCTTAGCCTTTCCCTCCCTTGGTAAAAACAAAAATCCTCCACCCAAACACACACACACTTCTCTAAGTAGAGTATATAAATGCGTGTGTGTGCATGTAGAATGTATGGAGGTTTTAGTGGGAGCTCATCCATCGGTTAGTCGTCGCTCCTAGCCTAAATTGCCTTCACTTTGACTTTTCATTTAAGAAGGAATTAATCCCAGCGACTTTGATTTGAGCACTAAGTCTCCATTAACACTGACAGCTAAATTGATATAAAGTACGCTGTCATAATTTTTTAAGGATTAACGTCTATGAGTTCTGCCAAGTCAACGATGTGGCCCTACTACCACACGAGGTTTCCCTCTCTTTTTTCCCCTCTCTCTCTCTCCCTCTCTTTCCTTCTGTCTCTCTCTCTCTTCTTCCTTATATACTTACTACCCTCTTGCACTCCATGGAGGCTACAATCCTTGTTAATGCTTATATACCACATCACACATCTTTTTCTCTCTTCCCCATCTCTCTCTCTCTGTCTCTCTCTCTCTGTCTCTCTCTCCTATTATTCCTCACGTAATCACTTACCTATATGGCTTTTACTTATTTTACTTTTACACACACTCCTATCTTTACCATACATTTCTCTCTCTCTCTCTCTCTCTCTTGAATTCCTGTCAACGTCCATATACTTGCCCCATATGTATCTCTTCCGTGATTTTCCTTGCCATGTACCAAAAATACACCACACATATTCTTCAACGTTATGTGTAAAAAAAAGGTTTGATGTAATTTTTTCCTCCCATAAAAATGCATATATAGGTATATACACAAGTATGATCATAATGTACACATGTAATAATAAACTAACGCCACGCGGCCCTTCTCCTTCTCTGATTCTCTCTGTCTCTCTCTCTCTCTGAAGAACAAATCTCAACAAACACAATAATAAAATCCCATAGCTCAACACCGTTTCTCTCATTATGGCTTTGGACTCCACTTGGACGGAGGAAGATAGGTAAGGGAGAAATGGAGAGAAATGTGGAGAGAGATGTGGAGAGAGAGACGGAGAGAGAGAGAGACGAGGAATGGAGAAGAAGCATAGAGAGAAAGAGTACTTGAGCACAATTTACCAATTAAGAACTTAAGGATAAGAAATCCCTTGACTCATTAGTCATTTTCCTCTGGGGAAAGCCCCCCACCGTTACCCCAGGACTCTCCAGATAGCTTTTGATTAAAAACACTCGCTACCCGCGCCTCACTAAGTAAACAAGTACAGACAGAGCCAAGGGAGAGAGAGAGGATATGGTGGTGTATAAGGGAAAAAAACGTTTTTTTTCTCTCTCGAAAATAAATACTTATTCATTTAACTACTACTATGTACTACTGCATGCTTGTGGCAAAAAAAAAAAAGTTTACCGCATTCCCTTTCAGTGCAAGCACGAACAATATTATTACGACTACTGCTACATTCTCGGTAAACAATAATAGTAATAATAAATAAGGGGAAAACAAGGGACTGACTGGGAATTCCCAGCACCTTATTTCAGGTTGTGAATCCTACAGGGAAAGACGGTGAGGTCTAGAAAAGCAAGTAGAAGGGGCTTTAGTAATTGAATGAATCCATCTGTTTTTGCTCCTCCCTCGTTTATGTACCTTTAATTTGGGAGGGAAAAAAAAATTCGGACGGGGTGGCGAGAGAGAGAGAGAAAAATAATAGTATTATTTGGAAAGGGAAAGCAAAGGGGGTAGACAAATTATTTAACCAAAAAATTTCTTTTGTGCATACAAATGCTCTTGTTTCCTCTCATTCCATCCTTTCTGGATGTCTGTGGATTAGCTGGGGGGAAAGAGAGGCATAGGAAATAGGCGAAAGTCCGTGGAATGAAAGCAATAATGGCAAGGAAAATAATTAAGGAAAAAAAGAGTTTTACAGAGAGGAAGCTACGGTAAGACATTGAAGCAGGCGTTAAGAAAAAAAGACGGGAGACGGTAGAGACAAAGAAGAGCTGCTGAGAGAGACAATAGAGGAGAGAAGCAATGAAGAGAGAGGGAAGGACGAGTAAAAAGGGGGAGACAACAAACCCAAAAAGGGGCACACAAAAACCAGTCATTTTTAAGAGAGATAAAAGTGGACAGAGAAATCAGGTCAGAGAGAGAGAGAGTTAGAGAGACAGTAAGGAATCCTACTCTATACTTACTCCAGAGACAGAGGGAATTAAGAGCGTGTATTATATAGAATAATGAAATGGTTTAATTCAAAGAGGAAAATAATATTTCCAAGGAAAAACTAATTTTAAATATATTATCCCCCCCTCCCCCTGTCCGTCTCTTCCCTTTTAAATAATAAATGGAGGAAAATACTATATGCTACCATTGGCCTTAAATAATATTAAGTTTTTATCCTTAAACACACACATAAAGAGCCAACCAAACTATTTCAAAATGGTTGCGAGAGACTAAATACGCGGGTGAGGAGAAGGAGTATGAGAGAGAGAGAGAGAGAGAGAAAGAGACAGAGACAGAGAGAGAGACCGGGTGAGGGATAATGGGAATACCAGCAAATTATTTCTTTGTCGACTTAGCATGCAAGCCGGAGTTGCTGTGTGTATTTCCTCCGTCAAAGTCTCGCCGTTTCCCACATTATTTTATAAACAAACACATTACATGCTTTTAACGAAATTGTTCAGCTGGACTTGTAGTCTTCTGTCTCTCTTTCTCTCCCTTTCTCTCTCTTTCTCTCCCTTTCTCTCTCTTTCTCTCTCTTTCTCTCTCTTTCTCTCTTTCTGTCTCTCCCTTTTCCTCTCTCCTTTGCTCTCTTTTTTCTCTCTTTCCCCCTCTCTTGTATAGTCTGAAGGTAAAAAAGTCTGTCGCCTTAGATTATTATGCATATATCCCTCACCCATCATTATATGGTATGAGTAAGTAATCTTCCATGTTTTTTTTTTCGTTGAGAGGGGAAAAGGGTTCATAATAATATTATAAAGCGACAAAAATTTTTAATAACAAAGAAAAAAAAATCTAACCCTTCTCTCTTTTGCATGTCCACCATATTAGTTTCACTGTACATAGATAAAGTGTAACAGAATGATTATTACTGCCGATAATAGTAATAATAATGTTCACGTTAAAGGCCGAGAAAAAAAAATTCACATGCAAACTTTTTGGATGATGATGATGATAATAATAATAATAATGATGTTGATTCCCTGGCAATCCCAATAAAATGTATGGGTGCACGTATCAAATTAACAGATAAGAGCTTTGTATTAAATAAACAATAGAGACCAACCGTTTTTCTCTCTCTCTCTCTCTCTCTGTCTCTCTTCTTATTTCTTTTAATATTATAATATTCTCCACTCACATACAATTATGGGCTGGGACTATTTTAAAAGGTCTATAACGTCCTAATATAATTGTGTACCTTTATGCATACGAAAATATTCTCTGTGTATTTTCCAGCATACTCATCAATTTTTCACAGTCTCGGCCATTGTTCCTGCCTTGTGTGTTTGTCTCTCTCTTGCTCACTCTTTTTTTTAATAGGGACATTGGTAAATAGTTAAAAAGAGGAAGAAATTTACAATTACACGCGCACTCCGTCCTTCTCATGGAAAGGGGGGACGCTCCAGTTGCTCTAGAACACAATTGTTTTAAACCATTAGGCCATAATAAAAGGAAATAATACTATTTTTTTTTGCTGCAAAGTATTACTTGAAACGTTGGCGTCAGAGCAAAGCGAGAGAGAGAGAAAAGTTTTTGAAGACAAAGGATAGTTGGTAAGAGAAAAAATAAATACGTAATGGACAGATAATCACCATTATAGGTACCATAATAATAATAAGTCTTTTAGCTGAGCAAATACTAATACATTTTCTTGATTCCATTTTATATTTTTTCCTCGTTTCCTATATATATTTTTTTATTATTTCTTTTCCTTTCCTTCTACCAAAGAGTTTACACAAGTTTTTTTTCCCTGAGTGGTTGAAAGACTTATTACTTCAGAAGGGAGAGGTATATGGCAATTCAAGTATTAATAATACGAACAATTTTTTTTATGGTGGAATGACCATATTATACTATTGGTTGTATCGCTTTTATATAATTACCTCTTTTTTCCCTGGTAAAATACTTCCCGTAGAAAAAATAAATAAATAAAGGAAGTACAAACACCCGTCTTTATGTCTGAGCCGAGCTGTCCACTTCACTTGTGTACCCGCCGGAGTACTTCTCTTTTTTCTTATTCGTATTAAATTGTTATTATCCAGGACGTTTGAGAGAAAAAGAAAAGTACTATTACAATGGTTTAGAAAAGGGGGAAAACACCAAAGTTGAGAGCTTGAGACAAATCGACCTTACAGCCATGGTCATTAATTATTTTATGCCTACATAATACGTACACATATGCATAATATTTTTACAATGGAATTTCACTGGGTTAGGACATAAAAATAAAAGAACAAAAAAATACAATACGTTCGTCCATACGCACACTATTTACTTCTCCCTGTAGAGCATTTTTTTTATTAAATACTCAGGACTCACCATGCTCCTTGCAGGGGAGGGATTGGATGCTCGGGGAGAAAAATATTACGTAATGTACAGCACCGTGGCAAACAGTTGGGCCTTGTGCCTCTCAAATTTACAATCCTTATACAATAGGAAAATATAGATAATTTCCAGGGTTAAAAAAAATAAGTAGGAGGAAAAGGACGGTGAAAGATGGAAGAGAGACGGGCGAGAAGGATTGAGAGGAGAGAAAACCTCTAGGGAATGCGTTAGGTGTCAAGGATAAACAGGAAAATGGGAAGGAAGTACGAGGAAGACGGCAATTGAGAGAGAGAAACGAAGAGAAACACATGCAAGGATGGAAGAGACAAATAGAAGAGTGACAAAGAGAAAACAAAAAAAGAGAGAGGACAAATAAGCAATTTGGAACGAGTGTAAATGAGAACTACAGAGAAAGAGAGTGGGAAAAGCTAGAGGCACAGAAATAAAGGGAAAATCCAATAAAAATATAGGGAAACAACAGAAATACTAAAGCCGGAGAAAGGCAAGCAAAACTAGCGGCAGACAGTAGGCGAGACAGATAGACGCAGCAAACGGTGTAAGGAAGAGGAAACAAAGTAGGATGAATTAAAGAAAAAGGAAAATCGAAGAAGAACGAGAGAAAAAAGAGCCACAAAGAGAGAGAGAGGAAGCAGCGAGGGAGAAGCAGAGAAAACAAAAGTAAAAGGGAGGGAAAGAGAGAGACAAACTAAGGTGAGGAGAGGAAAAACAAGAGACAAACTGAGATAAAGAGAGGGACAACGAGAGAGATAAACTTAGATAACGAGAGACAAACTGAGATAAAGAAAGGACAAACGATAGAGACAAACTGAGATAAAGAGAGGACAACCGAGAGAGACAAACTGAGGTAAAGAGAGAGAAAACAAGAGAGATAAACTTAGATAACGAGAGACAAACTGAGGTAAAGAGAGGGAAAACAAGAGAGATAAACTTAGGTAACGAGAGACAAACTGAGATAAAGAAAGGACAAACGATAGAGACAAACTGAGATAAACAGAGGAAATATGAGAGACAAACTGAGATAAACAGAGGAAATACGAGAGACAAACTGATAGAAGGAGAGGAAAAATAAGAGAGAAAGGAGTGTACTGAAATCAAAAGGGACGGAAGACAAGAATTGGAGAGAAAAAGCAAAGACGAAACATAGAAACAGAAAGTTGGCCAAGAGAAAGTGAGAATAAGGAAAACACAAAAAGTGGGATGAAAAGAGAGCAAAAGTAGAATCAAAGCAGGAATCCGATACCAACAAAGGAAGATAACAAACGAAGTGGGAAAATTCACAGGAGTAAATGTGAGTGCAGAGAAAGAGAAAGCCAGGCACAAAACAGTGGAAGAGAAAGAGACAAAAAAGGAAAAGAGAAAGATAAAAAGACGTAACGCACAGAGACAAAAAACAGACAATAAAACGAAGAGAAAGAGAGAGGGACAAGAAACAGACAATAAAATAAAGAGAAAGAGAGAGAGAGAGAGACAAGCAACAGACAATAAAATAAAGAGAAAGAGAGAGAGAGACAAGAAACAGACAATAAAATAAAGAGAAAGAGAGAGAGAGAAGCAAGGAGTAGACAGAAACAAAGTAGCTAGAGGAGGAACAAGTACGTGTGGTATAATTGTAATAAGTAAAGAATAAAAAAAAAATTAAAGCTTGTATGTACAAAGGACGAGGGTAGAAGAAGGGTTATGAGTTAAAAAAGTAGTAATAATTTTATAAGAAATTTGATGGTTACGTGGAAGTGACACGCGCCAGCCATACTTTTCCCCAAGATATTATGCAGAAAAATTCCGGCTACCAGGAGTACCTGCCGTGATCTCAAGGGGGTCGATGTCACACATATAGGGAAGCATTAACGTAGTCTTTTTAGGTCGTATTCTTCCCCATCTCTTCTACGTACTCCTTCAGCTCTCCTCACTCTCCCCTCTCATCCTTTCTCTCTCCATCCCTCATATCTCCTCTTCCATCCTCTCCATCTTCCTCTTGATGGACATGACGTTACATATAAATATTCTACATATTTCCTTCCTTCAAATCCCAGCTCAATCTTTTCCCTTTTCTTCAAATTCTCTTCTCCGAGCTTTAATTTTTTTTTTGAGTTGAAATAAAAAAAAATCCTATTTTATCCAATCAAAATTCTTTTCATCTGTTATTGTCTTTCCCTTGTATGCTAATGAACTCGTTTTCCTTTCCTCTTTCCCTCCTTGTGATCACTTGTCATACACTTTTTTAATTATTGTTCTTCCCCCGCTTTAAATTGTGATGAGTTATGATTATTACGACCCCGGATTTTCCTTGTTGATCTTTAAAAACATATGATATTATCATGACATTAATTATTAATAGAGATTCATCATAAATAATTTTGGCAAATTGTTAGCATTTTTTTCCAAATCTGTCCAGGTACATAATTACGCCTTGTACTTTTGTTCTTCCTTCTTTTATTTACTCCATGCATTCACACATTGTCCAAGCCGGAACTACACATTTCTGATATTTCTTTTCGTATTTCTTCCACCTATTTTTGATGCAGATTTATATGTGGAAAATATGTAGTTAATACTGTATTTGTTAAAAAATTTATCCATCCCTGCCGGGGAAAAATGGTTCTAAAAGGTCTAAATTCACTTAAGAGGGCTTTTAAACGGATAAAAAAAATAGAAAAGAGAAAATAGAGAAGAATTACCGTCGAAAAAAATAAGAACAATTTCCAGGCCGAAGAATTATTGGTATGTAAGGTGATAGGTACAAGGCGAGGAAAGGTACACATTCCATCGCACCATGCCTCTGTCTCCTTCTCCCTGTGTACACCCAATGACGGATGGGGTGAAAAAAAAGAGCAAGTTATTTTCTCCGTACATACATCAGAGTGCCGTAGTAATCAGGCTGATAAAAATAATTTGGTTATAAGAATACATTTGTTTTTCTATTTCACAGTAATGGAAGCACCACTCACGCCTTCGCCCTCCACTCAGATGCCATCACTGGTGAATGCGTAGATTAATATTAGAAGAAGTAAAAATAATGCGGGAGGGAGGGGGGTTAGAAGAAAAAAGGAATAACTAAAAGCTTTGGTAATTATTATTATCATTGTCGTATAAAATAATAGGAGTAGTGGCAGGAGCTGATAGCAAAGTCCAGGGATGGTATGAAGTAAAAGGCTGGAGAGAGAGAGAGAGAGAGAGAGAGAGAGAGAGAGAGAAAAAAGACGAGGGGGAAATGTCATTATAGCCCAAATAATGGCATTCACCTTTAAAGTTCTCCTACCTTCTTTCTCCTTTTTTTCTTTCTCTTTCTCTCTTTCTCTTGGTGTCTCTCGGTGTCTCTCTGCGTCTCCTCTTGTCTCCACTTCCCCGCCCAGGGAAAGTCCCGGAGTAAATGTTCTTCTATGCTATACATAGGACATAAGACAAGCAATTCCCCCTCTCCCTCCCCGAAAATATAATAATGAATATTGACTACCTCATAAGCTCCTATCCCTCCCAGTATGCCTTTTTGGGGGGGGCTCTATAGTTAATTCCTGCATTATGATTATTATGACTATTACATTTAGGACTAGAAATGCTCCATAATGGTGCCCACCGTATTGATTTTCTCCTGCCACGTTATGACTACCAACCATTATTATAATCCATCTAATATTAACAAAAAGAAAGTATGGGGAAATATCACTCTCTCTCTCTCCTTTCTAGTGGAACCAAATTGTTTTGTAGGTATAGGAACCTAGTAATTTGTTTCATTATACATATTATTACTTTTACATATACATTTTTTTATACATTATCAAAATCATAATTCTGAACATTTAATAAGGATTGATATTTGAAAATACCAAGGACTACTAAAAAAAAGTTCATTTAAAATGATAAACTGCTACTATGGTTGTAGTTCCTACCTGGGCCATGTTTTTTCCTTCTCTTTTGTCTCCATGAAGGACAAGGGGACAAGTTGGGAATTAAAAGTAGTCCTCCTCCCGCTCCTCTCACGGACTTGGAGGTTCTCACTGGTTTTTAGAGACAAAAAAAGAAATGTGTGTCCTTTTGTACGTGAGAGGAGCCAACAAGTCCCGTCTCCTTTTTTTCTTTCTCTCTCTCTCCCTCTCTCTCTCTTTCTCTCTCTCATTCTCTCTTAAAAAACTTGTTAGCCTCATTTAGAATACCATGAATATGAAGTATGTGTGTGCAGTGAGGAACAAAGTGTTGTGATGAAAACCGAAATTCATGGTCCGAATAATTGCGGGATTTTTTAATATATCTTTGAACAAGGGGCCTCCTTTTTTTAACGGGGCCTGTCTCTTTCTGTCTCTTTTGGAGAGTCCGTGCCTATATAAGTATGTGATGTTTGAGCGTTAGTTGACATTTTAAAAATGATACTGACAAAAGTCCAGCCTTTTTTTTTTCTGATGATGACATATACCCTAGGGTGCACCTTGTTCTTTTACTTCGAATCATCTCTCTCTCTCTCTCTTTCTCTCTATTTTTTTTCTCTCTCCTGTACTCTCGACCTTTCTCTGGAAAAAAGTCTATCCTGGACTACATTTTATACAAATGAATGTCGCCAGTGTCGTCATCATCATTCATATGCCTCTACGAAGCTTCTCTCCTCTTCCCCGTTTGATGATGGGAGCAAACTGTGTGTGGCGGTCTGGAGTGATAAGACAAAAGGATCTTTTGAAGGGGGGAATCTGTCACGAAATCCAACCTTGTCATCATCATCATCATCATGATCGTTGTCATCCTCTTTTTCCTCCTCCTCGTCTTCCTCCTCCTTCTTCTGCATCTCATCAACGAATCCTTGTGATGGACTCCGGCGTCCCCGGGAATATGGAGGAATATCAACAATTAAGGTGGATGGTAGTCGCCTTGGTATTCCGAGGGAGAGAGAAATGCAAAGGGTCAAGGAATGGAGGCAATGAAAGAGAAATAATTTTTTGGGGAACATATTTTTGTGGTTGTTAAAGGCCAAATGAACACATTTTTATGATTTTTATTCAAAGGTGAAATAAATAGATATTTGTAAAAATTCGTTTTTTTTATTCATCCAATGCCGCTCTTTCGTATTCATACATTTTGTACATAAATTCCTTTTTTTTTAGTATGGCCTTTCCCCCTGTTAAATACCTTTCATCAAATCCCTGTTGGCCCGATTACATTCCTATGGTATTTTACACATAACCAATGACCAGTCTTCTTCCCCCACCAACTGTCTTTCTTCACATTGGATTTGGCTATAATGTTTATATCAATTTCAACGGAATTTTCTGGCTGGAATGCAGGTACATGGTTTATAATCGTAGCTCATGATACGCTTTCCCGTACATGCACAGGACCAAAAGGGAGTGCGGCGGAGGGTTCAATGGGGGGAAGGGCGAAACAAAAAAATGGACGTTTTTCTTTAAATGTATAAAAATTACTGAATATAATATTCGAACGAGTTTATATATTTGATGAAGTATGACGTTCTCTCTCTCTCCCTTAAATAAAACTATTTCAAGAGTGTGTGTATATATTCATTATAATTTTCAGACACTTGCTCACGATCAATGAGGACGACCTCTCCCTGTTCATCTCACCGAGTGTTTTCTGTGGAATGTGGATCTCTCCCTCTCCTTTCTTCTTCAATTTCTCTCTCTCTCTCTCTCTTTCTCTCTTTCTCTCTCTCGCTCTGTGATCCTCTCACCCTCTCACCCTCTCATTCATTTTCAGTCGGCTGGACATGGAACCAGCTCAGAGGTTGGGTGCTAAGGATATTTACGGGGTTAAATCAAAATCGTTTATTCACATACAAGTAGGGTGTAACGTGTAAGGGGAGCAATCAAAAACAATTTCAAGAGTGGGACAGAACCAGAAGGAGAAAGAGAGAGAAAGAAAACACAGCCAGAGAGACAAACAGAGTAGGAAATATAAGAGAGACAGAGAGGGAGAAAAGACAGCGAGAGAGACAAATTGAAGACAGAAAAGAGAGAGAGAGAGAGTAATTAAATAGAGAAAATGAGAAATAAATGAGAGAGAGAGAAATTGAAGAGAGATAAACAGAGATAAAGAGAGAGAGAAATAAAAGAGATAAAGAGAGAGAGAGAAATAAAAGAGAGAAATAGAAGAGATAAAGAGAGAGAGAGAGAAATAAAAGAGAGAAATAGAAGAGATAAAGAGAGAGAGAGAGAAATAAAAGAGAGAAATAGAAGAGATAAAGAGAGAGAGAGAGAAATAAAAGAGAGAAATAGAAGA
>JAQGBT010005079.1:0-15054 GCA_034698585.1 Disparrhopalites patrizii
CGAACCTTCCAGCACATTCTCCTTTCATATGCATTAGTATGGACGTACATACATTGGCAAAATCTCCTGCAACCTTTGACTATGTCTTGCATGGGCAAATGAGTACGCGTCTTGGTGTGTCACACAACGTTTTTGAACGTCTAGTGACACCCCGAAAAATATATTTAGTGGTGACGTCAATGCTTTTAACTGGTTCACACCTAATTCTTACCGGTTTTAAACGTCTTTCGCTTGGTAATTCTGTTACAGGTATATTGGGCCCGGGGCACCTTGGGACGTATATTTTCAAACGTTTCTGCTGGCTGCGAGCGTCTGTTTTTCATTGCTGTATTTATTATTGAGTTAGGGAACGTTTTGCTGCAGATATTTAAAAAAAAAATTGAACGACGTTCAGTTTTAGACAGACAAATAACCATTTCGTTTTGGAAACGGAACAATTTTTCTCCCACTTTTGGAATTTAAACAGACGAAATATTATTTATCTGTATATTATTTTATTTATAATTTATTTTTTTTATTTATAAAATTTTTATTTATAAAATTATTTATCTGTATTTAAAATTTTTGATGACAGCTCGAAAAATATGTGGAATGATTTTTGGTTTCAAAAAGTGTTTCTTATAACCGTTTATATTATTGCCTGTATAAGGAAACAAAAATTTAGAAAATTGTAATTTCCTATGGGAAAACAAATTGTTTACAAAACTTATTTCCAACGGCATGGTTTTGAAGGTATTTAGCATTATATTTTTGAATTAATAAATTAGGAAGAGCCGATAATTACACATTATTTAAGTCAAATTTTGTCAAATTTGATGACATCAAAAAATCAGCTGTTAGTTTAGATGCAAAAAATAATTTATCAAGACAAATTTTGCTTTACAGAATGCATGTTTCCAGAGATTTTTAAATATTATTATTTTAAATAGATATTATTATGTGTAATAGTTTGTTCAAAAACAACAGAATAAGGTTGCTCTATACACAAATCTCTGTATTTATAGATTAGGGAAATTTTGACTTAATGGATTACACAGGAATGTCTAAGTGAGAATCTTTGTGTAAATGTGATTTTTTTATTATTTTTAATTTGTAAGCCTCTCTCCCTGTAAATTGCATGGCAAATGTACACAGCATGCTATAGTTTAAATTCCAAAATACATTTCAATTGTGGTTTGCCATAATTTCATTGGACTTTGGTAGGGCTTGGATAGGCATACAGAGTGGTTCCAAAATAACCAGCCAAAGCTTCCCCTTTATCCATTATGACAAAGGCTATTCGACACTTATTTTTCAACTATATACTGTCTGCATCCAATAGAATTGTACACAAAAAAAAATAACATAACGGATCTTAGTGATTGAACGTGTTTTTAATATTCCCCCAAAAGGTCAATGAGCTAGAATGATCCCATTGTTGCACAGGTGAATGCTTTGTAGTAGCCAAAAAATGCAATAATATCAATATGTTTACAGTAAAGAATTTAAATACTAGGAAATCCATTTTCTCTCCTTACATTTTCCTATCCCTTATAGCCAATATAAACAAGAAAAAATCGCGTGATGTTCAGGATCTGATATAATCTCCTTTGAATGCTACAAAAGGGAAAAACTCACGAAATGCCTTTTCAAAATCTGTTTACGGTAGCACATTCTTGCATGAAAATTTCGCCAAAATAAAAATTTCTTTACCATCTCTTTCAACAGAGAAAGCATAAATTTTTCGACGTATATGCACATACAAAAACTCTCAAGAAGCTTATTGTCTTCTTGGCAATGACAATGGGCATCTTGAAAAACAAAATTTAGCTAATAAGTAAATACAAATCTTGTTTGGATTGCAAAAGTGAAAGGCATTTCATTTTCGGGAGTTACATAAGCGTCATTTTAGAGATTGGACAAGGGAAAACTGCGACTCTTTTGGGGATTTCCCAAAATCGTTTATGGACATTATCAGTTTTCCTCCTTTAATAATGTCCATAATAAAGGTAATAAAATCCAATTCATTTCCTTAATAATTATATTCTATATAGTGATTGAATACATTTTGTTTTCTTCCTTCAATTTTTTAGGGGATTTTTTCTTGTTCTAGTCTTTAGGATTTCTTTTTGTCTGTAAATCTGGTTTCACTAGCTAGACAATCGATTATTTTTCTGGATTCAAAACAAAGTGTATTTAGACATAAATAAAATTAAGTTTTGACTATAAAATACTGCTGATATCCTCGTGCACTTTTTTTTAACCTTGCACTTGCAACTTTCCAATTATTTATACGTATGTACATACACATATAGAGATGTTCATTTACTAAAAAAAGGGCTTATTACATGTTAAATGGGACCGGAATGACAACTGTCTAATTAATTTCTCGATGATTTACTTTGTTAATGCACAAACACAGTGTTTTCGTCCGTTTTGCAAAGAGCTGTGTAGCATTTTATTTTTTATTTAATCCAATTGCTGTTTTTTTCCTTTATTTAACATATAAACTTTTGTTCTCTCAACATGTACATTTGCATCTGCTTTATTTTATTATGATATTGACCAACAATAAAAGACCTGCCCCAAACCTGTTCGGAATTTCTCTCTCTCTTTCTCTCTTTTATCTCTCTCTCTCTCTTATTTTTTTCTCTCTTTCTCTCTCTTCTGGTGAATGAGTATCTTTTCTTTTCCATTCACAAGGAGCATCGACAAAGAATTCCTGACCTTCGAATTCCACAACACTTTACGTATGTATATATTTGACCAAAAGAAGAAGAAGAAATTGATTTCATGTCGTGTGGTGTAACATAAAAACAAGTGCGCAATTGTTTCTTTAAGAAAACTTGAAATAATTGACAACTTGTGTATATTCCTTCTTTTTCCCCTCTTATTATTGAACCAACCCTTTTTATATATGCATGAATTTTTGTGTTTTTTAAACCAATCGTCAGCACTATTAAATGTGGAAGAAAAAGAAAGAAAGAAAGAAAAAAATCATTATTTTATTAAGAGGTGCTCTTCTCCTCTCGGCAAATGTGGAGATTAAAAGGTCTGGGTTTTATGTGGAAGTCATCTTAGTTGCTCGCCAAGCACTCTCCGCACTACTGATAAGACGGAAAGATTTAATAGTTTGATCAAATTAAATATATTTCCTTAGTTAAAGGCCCATTTTGCTGATCTATTGACGGACTTTTGTTGGGGAAGTAAATCGGTAGGTTCTATTTATTTGCGTATTTATTTGTAATTAAAAAACTCCAGATTTTTAGCCACTTTTAGAGCATCCTTCCGTGGATTTTAAGTGCACTTTTTTTCATTTTAATTTATTTAATTTGAAATGTACGTCTAATTTTTAATCATTTACTTTTGAGTGCACTTTATTTCATTTTAATTAATTTAATTCTTACTTAATTTTAAATGCAATTGAAATTTTTTATTTAATTTGATGTACAATTTTAATTCTCAATTTCATTCGAAGTGTAATTTTAATTATTGCTTTAATTTTAAATGCAACTGAAATTTTTTATTTAATTTGAAGTGCAATTTTAATTATTTATTTAATTTTAACTCCAGTTGAAATTTTTTCTTTAATTTGAATGCAATTTTAGTTTATTTAATTTTAAGTGCACTTATAATGCAAAACATTTCCCAAATATAATCCTAATTTAATTTTAAGTGCATTTAAAATTGCAAAAACTAATTTAAAATGCAAACCCTTCCT
Organism: Disparrhopalites patrizii; assembly: GCA_034698585.1. NCBI lineage: Eukaryota > Metazoa > Arthropoda > Collembola > Symphypleona > Sminthuridae > Disparrhopalites > Disparrhopalites patrizii. The sequence goes on from JAQGBT010005079.1 coordinate 3,701, forward strand.
CTATATAAGGTATCTAGCCCTTACAAAAGGAGATTTTTGAGGAAGTTTTGAGCTCAAAATGAGCCACATTATTCTCGTATTTCCTCCATGCCACCCTGTACATCCTGATATTGATTTGTCCGTTTATAAATGCAGTTATTTTAAGTGAAAAATACACCGAGATTTTGTCCTATTTCCTGTGAATCACCCTGTAATATTTACAATATGATAATTCTCGAAAATGTACAGGGTGGTGCATATGCAAATAATTGGAATTGGACACCCTTTTAAGCCGTAAATGATTGACGTGTGTAAATTGTGAAATAAAAGCAAGGATTTCTGGAACACCCTGTATATTGAATTTTAAATTGAGTCTTCCACCCTTTGATTTTTTCCTGGAATGATGTCAGCTCACGGACTAATTTTTCCTTTTTGTTTGGTGTTTTTTTAGAACATGAATTCTCTGGTAAAAATGTTGAGCTGTCTCCTGATCGTCCTGGTGGTCCTGGGATTTTTGGGCCAATCAGAAGCCCGGCCATCCAAGTACGTGGATCAAGTGGAGAAATTCGAGGCGTATTCCACCCAAGATTTCCCCAGATTCCCCGGCTACAAGAGCGACGGTCTCCTCCCAATCGAGAGGCGGAAGCTGGATCTCCTCATCAAGAAGGAGGCGTTGCTCAACAATAGTATCTAAAGAGGTCAACGGAAGGTCAATAGAAGAGGATTTCTTTGAAGAAATTCAAGAAAAAATGGGATAGTATTGTGCTTGAAAAACGAAAGAAAATTGTAAAAATCGTTGTGATCATATGAGGAGGTGATTGTTACTCAGATGGAATTTTATGTATTTGTTTGTATTATTTTATGTCGTTTTCTCCCTATTTTTGGAAGACTGTACAAAGTGCAAAAAAAAAGGATTATTTTTTAATATGAGTGCCCCATTTACATAAGCTCCAAAAGCTCTTTGTAATGGCACAAAAAAAAAATTGTCACACATTTTTTTGATTAAATTTGTAGTACATTTTTTTGAATAAATTTGCCCGTATATAAATACTTGATGAGGGGCAGTCGTTGAGTTTTATTGCTGATGTTATCCAATATACAGGTTATAATGGGGAATTTTGAACATTTAAAGAAGCTTCACTGTCGCTGGGGAGATTCAAGGTCAGTTGGAACATTTAAAGACAGAACATTTGAGTTGAGGGTCAATTAAAAAAAAAATTACTTTTACTTTTTCAACCATTCGAAGTACACCTGCACCTATTTTTTTTAAACATATAATTTCATTGAATCTGCGATTTGAGGCAAATTATACGATTAATATGGTCGGAAATATAATAATTATTTATCCTTAATTATTATTATTTATCAGCTAAGTACAAAATTTTTTAAATTAATAATCAATATCAAAAGCGTTAATTTAATTGTCTATAAGAATTATTTGGAGATTTAAAAGAAGAATTTAATTATGATTCAAAATCTGGCGCATTATTCCTTGATCACCGACCAAAATCTCTTACGATTGAAATATTCTACATATAAAAAATTAGGGAAATGACCAGCAATTGTAAAATTGCTATTTGTTCCCGTCAAATACCAGTTTTTGTCAGGAAAACCTCAGTAATCTGGCACGTGCGCAATAAATATGAAAAAGATGCGAAAAATGTATCAATGAAAAATATAATGCAATGTTTCTAACAAAAGTAACTTTTTAAACAAACAAAAAAACATGTTACATGCACATGTTTGCTCAAAAAAACATCTTACAAAACAAGTATTACACAGTTTTGCTTTGGGGAAATATCCACAAAAGATTGCAGAATTTTTTGCCTCCATCAAGAGTTACTGACACCATATTTTCCATGCAAAAAAAAAAGAAGAAATTAATCATATTTCTAAAAAAAATTGCTGGGCAATAGCTTCCTTACCTTCAAGGTCGTTTCAGGACATTTATCCAGCAATTATATCCAAGAGATGGGCGTAGCATCCAAAAAATTTACATGCATATTTGCAATACACGGAAGACTAAATAAAATTAATGCAATTGACATGCACAATTATTCGTAATTTTAAATTTTGGAGGAATTAATACGTTTTTCCTGGAACGTTCCATCCAAATTCCATTGTTGGTACGTCGTAAAAAATAAAGGAAATTATTTTTTCTGGCGAAATGACTAAACCGAATGTTCCAGGCTGGAAAAAGGTAGAGAAAAAAGGATTACAATTTGCAATATATGTGGGATATGTCATTAGCATTGCAAGCATACAGAATGTGCCAGAGGATTCTCGAGCCCAGTAGAAAGCATGGGAAGGTTCGAGAAGCGTGGAGATCCATCTGTTGCTTCCTCATGCAGGCTATTGAATCATTCCTTTGCCTGTATAAATCCTCCCAGATTTCCCCTTGCAACTCATATTCATTTTTGCCAGTGCTACAAACCGCAGCTAAAAAGCTCACAGTCAAAGTTGTTTGCATTTCAAACGTTTTTTCTCACTCAAATAATCTTTCAGATTTTAGTAAAGGGATCGTTTTTCGATTTTTAATTCGAACTTATCCAAACAACTTTTTACCAGCTTAAATAATTATAGATTTGTACTGAAAATTTTCAAAGGTAAGTTCTTGTTTTTTTTTTTAATTTTCATCTTTAATTCTATAGTTTCTCGTTTGGATTTGATTAAACCGTCAATCAATTTATTCAAGAGGGAAACCTAAATTTTTATTATCAAATTTTTATACTGAGACACATTTTTTTGAAATTCTAACGGATATTTTAGATATATTTTCGTTGATTTAAATATACCTATACATTATTAGTTGCATTCAATTTTGATTAGAAAGTGAGTTTTAGTTTACAATTAGAAATGTAGATTGAAAAGTAAATTACTTTTGTAAATAATTTTTTTAAAGTTTTTAAATTATCTATAAAGTCTAAATAATTTAAATATTTTATTAGATAATTTAGTTCTTCAAATTAATTAATAGTTTAGATAAAAATTTTTAAATAATTTTTGTAGATAATTCAATGTTCTAAATACTTGTTTTTACATAAATAAATGGCCTAAAAGTAATTTAATTTTTAAGTTAATTTAATTTAATGTTTTAAATACAGTTTTTAGATAATTTTATGCATGGAATCATTGGTCAAAATGTAATTTTTAGTTTTTAGATAAATTAATGTTTTAAATAATTCCATATTTTAGATAATTTAATGTCTTAAATAATTTAGTGTTTTAAATAATTTAATGTTTTAAATAATTTAATTTTTTAGACAGTCTAAAGTTTTAAATAACCTAATTTTGTTTAAATGGAGCTTCTCAATTGTTTCTCAAATTCCCCAATTTTGTATCTGATTTCTTTTCTTTCCTGGAGAAAATCATAATTATTCCAATTACAATACAAAAATTCGTGGAAAATGTCTATCATGTGTATAATGTTTACTGTTTTTAGCTCGAACACAAGAGAAGAAAGCTAAAATGGCTCATGTGTACGGAAGGAGCAATTTATGGCAGCAACCGCTGTTCGCATTCGTGGAGGTGGCCAAACCCGAACCAGAGAAAAATCAGGAAGGAGCTCAGAAGTCAAAAGAAATGTCCAGCCATCCCCTTGTCTCCCTTTTGGACGACGGGATCTTGGAATACGCGAAACAACTGTCCCTGAAAGATGGTCATCAGCGTCGAAAATTCCACAGAACGATCCACCGACATCCGATTGACCCCGTTAGCACCCTGATAGAAACCACCCCGGAGAAATTCTTGGTTCGAATCCCCTTGGGGAAGGACGCAAATCCAGAGGATGTGAGCCTTACCATTAAGGACCGGAACCTCCTCATTCATATTAAATTGCAGAAGACCTCCGAAGACGGGACATCCTCCCTGGACCAGATTTTCACCAAGAAAGTTGCCCTCCCGGAGGAAGTAGACGTCAAAGGGGTCAAATCACATTTGACCCCAGAAGGAATCCTGGCCATTGAGGCGCCCTTCCCCGTCCAGGAGTCTCCGAAGGAGCCCGAATCCGTTAAAATCCCCGTTCAAGTTCACCAGGAGGTTTCCGAAGAGCCCAATGAGCCTCAGAAAGTTTCTTCCAATCCGGATATTGACATTGAATTTCCGGCGGAAGCCAGTGAATAAAAATACGTTCAGCATTTAGAATAAATTGAATAACTTAATTAATAATTGATTAATAATTGAATAAATAATAATAATATATTATTTATGCAACTACAAAGCTCATGATACACTTTGTCAATTGTCTGTACAACTGCTTGAGTGGTTACAATTTTTTATAATTATACCAATATGCAATTAAAAGTATTGTTTTATGAAATGTATTTGTAAAAATTAATTTTCTTATTATTAAATTTTAATTTTATAGAAATACAAAAAAAAAACACAAATAAAAACGTTTGGAAAGGTGAAACGGAAGGAAAAAGTATCTATCGTTTTCGACAGTCACATATAATGCATTGACAAAAGGCTATTTGAAGCTACAATTGTTGCATGACTACAAAGATACCATCAGATCAATTGAATTCTACGAAGATACAAACAGTTCAAGGTTTAATTATAGTTCATGGAGCTGTCAAAGTGTTACAATTGACGGAATCCTCTCGTTACATTGTTATACGTCAATAATGAGTATACCTATGCAGAAGTGGAGTCTCTCCATCACAAGTCTCTATATAACAACATTTCTCTATAACAATATTATTTTTTCCGCTCTTCGTAGATATAAATAACGTGCACATTTTATGTTATATATAACAACTTTTCCCTGTAAAAATCATTTTTCGCCATTCATTCTGTGTTGTTTTAGAGAGACGCCACTGTAGATATAATTGAGGATTATAATTATAATTGGCGGCATATGTATGAAGGGTTTGGAAGCAAAGGGAGTTAAGTCCACAATAAATTTTAAATAAATAAATTTTCAACATTTTTAGATTCGTATTTTCTCGTGTAGAGATGGGTACTGATAAAACAAAAGTACGTTGATCCCTAATGCTAATCTTTTCCATAAACTCTTCACAGCCCATTGGATTAAAAAAAAAATGTTGCAGAAAGCAGGCAAAGTCTCAAAGTATTTAATTCCAATGGCATATTTAATTTACTTGGAGTCATTGTTACAGAGAAAGATAAGCAAGGCAATATTCCTTATATTTGTACATAGAAAAAGATGCATAGCGTCCATTAAAGGTCTTATCATACATCATGAATAGTTCAATTTATATGCATAACTATATGTATAAATATAATTATGTACATTTAGGATATACGCATTGATCTAGTTATTAACTTATTTCTATTGTTCTGAAGAAAAAGATTTTCAACCGTTACTTCCGAAATGCTGGGCTTTATTTCATGAGAAAGCCTATTATTATACCCTGGAAAACGTTTTTCGCTGCAATCATTTTTTTTCGCTATTTGAGTATAAAAATAAAAGAATTCGAGTACTGAGCACTGATTTGCTTTCTCAAGCCTGGATTGTTCATAGCAGAATCGTTCCAAATTTTCAGTTGCAAGTTCTTCCTGGATAGTGAAAACGGTAAAAATAATTTCGTTAGTACATATAAATATTTTATTTGAAAAAAAATTGCTTTCATCAGCAAGAGCATATGGTAAAACGCTTGATATTACGGCCACTTTTCTGCAACGCTTTTTTCAATTTTATTTCTTCCATTGTGGTTCAAGTATGTAAAACTATACATAAGGAATTTTGAATAAGGGATTCTAACATGTAGTATTTTAAGCTATAATCAAAACAATATTTTTCTCCTCACTCATTTCAGATCTTAGAATTATGGATTAAAAACAAACCAAACTACGATAACATTGTAGTGTCCTGACTATACTTTCGCTTCCTATTACAGTAATTTCCCTAAAAATCCCGTTTTACTAATTTAAAAAAAAAGGAAAATTAAATATTGCTCGGAAAATTTTTAAGAAAATTTTTGGATTCGTATTTTCCCGCGTCGAGACGATAGTTTCCACAAATATTGTGAGATGAATAAGCGAGACGATTATTGCAGGCATCTCGCAGTGATAAAATCAGTGTGCACAGGAGAAAATGAAAATCTAAAAATTATCCGTGATTTGAAAAAAATGCAAAGGGGGGACCCCGTGCTCACTAAATTTTAACATGGGATTTCCCATTAAGATTTGCCCGAAAAACGTTTTCGAGCCAAATTTGTTTCCCAAGCATATTTTACAACTAGCAAAGCGAGCTTTCTCTAGAAAAACCCCTGAATTTGAAAATTTTGGACTTAACTCCGTTTGGTTCCCCAACCCTCATATATTTTACAATGTGTACACATGCATATGTAATGTAGACAATAATACAATACAAAAGGCATGGTTCAAAAATGACCTTGGACCAGCGGCTGTCCTTTTTATGTGAGCATTTACATTGTAGGCGCATAATGAGTGAATTTGTGACACCAAATTCTGTCAGCGGGATTTCATTCCAGTCAATGAGAAAGTCTGTTTGTTGTCAGTGAATCCTCAAAAAAATTCAGTCTCACACCAACAATTTCGTGTGAATATTCTTGGAATTCTATAATTTATCTTTCCCGCAGATTTATAAATATAGTTCCAAAATCTCCAAAATAATTATATTTCCAAGCGAAAAGGATGGAAATTCTTCATCCAATTTTGACACTAATGTCCCTTACTTTCCTCCAGATAATTCCTTCCGGTTCGTCTTTTGGCTCTGGAGATCCGATGTCGGAAGAGACGTGCAAGTGGATGATTCCGAAGCATGACCTGGAAGGTCAAGCCACCCCCTCGCCCTACAACATCTACCTGGGACGGACGGAAGTGAAGGCGGGAGAGAAAATTAAATTTGAAATCTGCTCCTCTAAAAATAAAATCCAAGAGTTCCTTGTTCAAGGCCGGAGATTGGATGACGCCTCCGAGGTGCCCGCCGGGACGTTTGAGCCCGCACCCGGCTATGAGAAGGTGGTTCAAATGAGGAATTGCGGTGGAGGGGAAACGCCGAATTTTATTACGCAATTCGATCGGGAGGACAAGCCTAAGGTCAAATTTATTTGGACAGCCCCCATGGAGCCTGGAAGTTACAGAATTTTGTGAGTTTTTCCGAACTTTGAACGTTTTATTTAGAAGATTTAATTAGTAGCGCGTTTAATTATTAAAACGTTTAATTATAAGAGCGTCTAATTTTTAAAACGTTTATTATTATTATTAGAATGCTGAGAAATTAAATAATATAATAATATAAATTATAAACGGTTTTTTTGTAGAGCAACGGTCATTAAAAATCCTGAGACGTTCTGGGTGAAACAGCCCTCTAGTCGCATTACCGTCACCTAGGAAAAATGCAAAAAGCGAATTCTTGAAGGCAGAATTTTTAAATTAGGATTAATTAAACTAATTATAAATTTTGGAATTAGTATGGAGATAAGTACTGGAATAATATTATGTTATTCTACATATAGTATTACTAACACTGATTATTACAAAATATTATATACAGATCCAACAATTTATTTTAATAATATAATACATCTCAAATAAATACAATTTTTGCCTTTTTCAGTTAGTTTTAGCCACTTTCACACGGATTTTCACACAAAAAAGAAACATAAAAAGTATTAAACGAAGAGTAGCTAACTATAATGTGTTAAAATGCATAATTTAAAAAAAAATGCATATTTCCAGAACGAAATTTTCTAAAGGTCTCCCAAAAAATTTGGTAAACTATGACTCAATTTGGTATAACAGAAGACAGAAGGAATTCGATGGATTTTAACTCTAAAATCTCCGATTTGTCTTGAAATGTATCAGGAAACTTTAGGGAAAACAAAACGTACGTTTCTACAGTAAAAACGGATAAATCTGATATAAAATGCATGCATTTTCAAAACAAGGAGAGAATTATTTCTCCGCTAAAACGCATGATTTTTTACATTAAAAAGTCAAAATTTGCTCTATGATGTAGCTAATGACAATAAAATTGTGTTGGAAAAGTAACACGTATATATAAATAATACAAAAACCGATTTTTCTATGACTTCATCAATACTTCCAGGACCTTCCAGGATCTTCCAGGACCTTCCAGTAACAGTCAAAGTACATGTTTTGGTGAATGTCCGTGTACAGTTCAAATTTTTAGATTGACAACGAAAAAATCATTGGGAGTAATGGGACGAATGCATTGCGTGAGACAGTATAGCACTGCATTTGCTATTTACACAGTGGCTTTATTGAGAAGGTTCAGGAAGGATCCATTGCTGGCTCATGCTGACTCACTGCTACAACGCAAGTCAATGTAGCTTTTGCAACGTAAGTATTCCTGTGTAGGAAGCCCAAGGAAAAATTGCAGCGTAATGCTGACAACGTTATTGTGGCACCTTCCATTCCCATTGCATTGCCTTTGCATTCATCGTATTTACGTTTATTTCCCCATATAAAAGGCTGGCTATTTGCCAGGCTTCAACATTCTCACTTTTACCCGAGTTACGAGCACAACCAAATACACCCGAAATTTTTTCTTTATATACGATCGCTTTTCGAAAAAGTTCCGTTTTTTTTTTGAAGAAATTTACCGACATTTGAAGTTAAATAACTTTGAATAATTAAGTTGAATAATTTTTGAGAACGAATTTATTCCACAGATTTTTGGTGAGAAAATTTTTAAGGAATTTGTGAAGGTATAGATTTTTGAAGAGAAATATTTGTGGTCAATTTTAAAAGGTAAGTTTTGTGATCTTGTTCGATTTGTTTTTTAACAATCTCATTTTGGATTTTAGCTTGGATTATTTATATTATATTTAGTTTGGATCTGAATAATTTTATTTTGGGTTTCAATACATCTATTTGGATTTTAACATTTGAGATTTTCACGAGACTTATTTAAGATTTTCACAAAATTTATTTGAGAATTTTACAAAATTTATTTAAGATTTTCACAAAATTTATTTGAGAATTTTACAAAATTTATTTAAGATTTTCACAAAATTTATTTGAAAATTTCACAAATTTACTTTCGATTTTAACCAAATTTATTTGGGATTTTCACAAATTTATTTGAGATTTTAATCATTTTTTTTAGTCTAACACATTTCGATGTTAACAAATTTAATTTGGATTGTAACAAATTTATTTCGGAATTTCACAAACTTATTTGAGATTTTAACGATTTTATTTTGATTCTAGCACATTTATTTTCGATTTTAACAAATTTATTTGAGATTTCAACTAGATTTTGGATTTTAGCTTCATTTTAGATTTTAATCATTTTATTTTAGATTATCAGATTTAATTTAGTTTAAATGTATTATTAAATTATTAGTTTAAACAAATTAATTGTATTTAAGAAATTTCTAATTACAAAAACTATACAACTATACTTCTTTTTGCAGCAATTAATCATTTTATGTTAGAGCCTCGATCAAGAATTGGGTGATCCAAGCTTTAATTTATAAATAATAATTGTTTTCCCATTTTATTTCCAACCAGGTTTTATCAATACATACCAAACCCACCAAAATGCCGTGCAATTACGCAAGAAATAACTGGAGCCACCCACTCTTGGCCTTCTTTGGTAACCTTCAACCGGAGACGGAAGGAAATTCTGAAGCCCCTAAAAATGGGAATGACACCACCGGAGAAACTTTCTGGCACCAACTCCTGGACATGGTCGACGACGGGATCTTGGACTACGTCAAAAAGGCGTCCCTCCAGGACCAATCCGGGAAGGACAAGTCCCGTCCAAAGCATTACCGATCCTTCAAGAAGAACCCAATTGACCCCGTCTGCACCGTCGTGGAGGTCACCGAGGGGAAATTCGCCATCCGAGTCCGTTTGAGCCAGACGGTCAAGCCGGAGGACGTCAATTTGAGCATCAAGGACCGACATGTCATCATTCGGATCAAGCTGGAGAAATCCTCCGAAGATGGCACTTCCACTTTGGAACAGGTTTTCACCAAGAAAGTTGCCCTGCCGGAGGAGGCCAAGGCGGAGGAGGTCAAGTCTCATTTGACCCCCGAAGGAATTTTGAAAATCGAAGTTCCTTTGCCCGTCCCGGAAGCACCAGCCAAACCGGAGCCCGTTAACATTCCCGTTTCTGTTCTTCCGGGGCAAGCTGAGACGGCTGGAAGCTCCAACGAGGTTGATATTGAATTTCCCAAGGATTCATAAGGATGTTTAATTGGGAATTTAATTTAATTTAATTTAATGTAAATTAAATCCTTTGTTAAGTTTGTTATACCATTCTATTTTACATAGTATGAATACACTAGACAAATTTGGATTTAGTTTAATTTAATTTCTGCTTATTTAATTTGATTTACTTGTTTTAATTCATTTTTAGTTGCTATTTAGCGCTTAAAATCACGGAATTTGTCCTCGCAGTTACAACCATGCGCTGTTTTTGTTTGTTATTTCTGATTGTGGCCGCATATAGTGAATTAAGTATATAAGAGGTGATTGTAAGGATTGAAAGGATGAGAAATTTTGATATAATATATAATATAATAGGTATATATAATAACATATAATAATATACCGAGCATTATATATGTATGCACATCTTTATAGTTACATGTATAATTATTCATTTTTTCGCTGTATAATTAAATAAAGCTTTCATTAAATAAATGAAATAATTTTTTTCGTTTAAAAACTGCACATTTAACAACACGTTTGTCTTTAGATTTGGAAGGTCAAAGATCATATTAAATATATATTTCTGTTGTCATAAAGTCATACAATATGTTCTGATAATTTGAATGAAGATTTCCTGGCGTTTTTAGAAAAGGATTTTTAGACACTTGTTACACTAAAAAAATTATGAGTCGGCATAATTCAAGTTGATTTTTAAAAAACTGAACTTAAAATAAATTGTATCAAGATCTGACAGTCCATTTCAAGTCTTGAAATACCTACTTCATTTTTTGGAAGTTAATTTATTTTCTAAAGTTTACTTGTTGGAAGTTTAGTAGTTTATTCTTTGGAAGTTAATTTGGAAGATTTTTGGAAGTTAATTTTGGAAGCTAATTTATTCATTTTCTGGAAGTTAATTTTGGAAGTTAATTTTGGATGTTAATTTTAGAAGTTAATTTTGGAAGTAAATTTTGGAATTTAATTTTGGAAGCTAATTTATTCATTTTCTGGAAGTTAATTTTGGAAGTTAATTTTGGAAGTTAATTTTGGAAGTTAATTTTGGAAGTTAATTTTGGAAGTTAATTTTGGAATTTAATTTTGGAAGTTAATTTTGGAAGTTAATTTTGGAAGTTAATTTTGGAATTTAATTTTGGAGTTTAATTTTGGAATTTAATTTTGGATGTTAATTTTAGAAGTTAATTTTGGAAGTAAATTTTGGAAGCTAATTTATTCATTTTCTGGAAGTTAATTTTGGAAGTTAA
>JAQGBT010005080.1:0-15054 GCA_034698585.1 Disparrhopalites patrizii
TTACTATTCTTTTCCATCCATCTTCCGTGTATTTTCTCTCTCCCTGTCTCTTTATTTTTCTACTTTTCTCATTCTCTGTCTTTTTCTACTTTTCTCATTCTCTTTCTTGTCTCCCTTTTCTCATTCTCTTTCTTGTCTCCCTTTTATCATTCTCATTGTTTTTCTTCTTCTCCCTCTTCTATCTTTCCTTTCTTTATTATTTTTTCTCTTCTATCTTTCCTTTCTTTATTTTTTTTCTTTCTCTCTTCTATTTATTTTCTTCTCTTTTTCTCTCTCTCTCCTTTCACAAATTTATTTCCTTTTCTTTCTCCCCTCTCTCTCTCTTCTATCTCAAATGTATTTTCTTCTTTTTTCTCTCTCTCTTCTTTCTCAAATTTCTTTCTTTATCCCATTATTTCTTTATTCTCTCTCAACGTTCTCTCTGGTTTCTCTCTCCCGGTCATTATCTTCTTGTGTCGGATTCCTACCCTTGAGCCGTCTCTTCATGGCACTTATTTTTTCGTCTCTTTATCTCACTCTCAGTCAGACAACACCCGCACTTGACCAGGTCTTCAAGCTCTGTCCATCAATCTGTTTTCCCACTCTGTGAATCTTACGGTTTCTCTTTTGGATTTCAAATCTCATGTTGGTCTTCCTGCTCTCTCCTTATCCTCTTTTTAATAGTACCACAATGCTCTGCTGCCTAACAGTATCATTAACTCTCTTACATTTATTAAGTCAAACTAGTTCCAGGATTAATAGTCATTTGTTTCAAAAGGAACTCGAAAACATGGCTGAGACTCATCATATCGCCATCCAAGGTTCTTTTATTACAGTCTCCAAGATACACAGTCCGGTGTTCCCACACGTCGTAACATAGTCATAATAATGTACAAGCATTCAGTAAAAAAGTCTTGTACAGTTTGTGAGCGTTTCCTGAACAAGAGTAATTATACAGCATCAGACGGTAATCCCCGTGTGTGTGTGAGAGATTTAACTCACATCCGTTACATTTCCAGCACCATACAGTCCAATAAAATGATATCGAGGCATCTGAACCAATCTGTGGTTCGTGAACGACCTTTTGAGGGGTTCCTCAGACGAAAAATTCCGAGATGGGCACACACGGAGCATTTTTACTTTTTTTTTTATCTTTTGCAAAATACAATTTCTACATGATGATTAACTCCTGATTAGTGGTTGGATTCGTGAGCTTTCCGTCGAGGACGATGACATTCGTATCCATGTGAAGAGAAGGGTTTCATTCGAAAGCAACCAATAACTGAGTTCATGAAGGAATTTTGGTGCTCATTCAGAATCAATTACATACTTGCCAAATGCCAATGATAGTAATAACCGTTCTTTTTTTTTTACTGGCCCATTGCATAGTACTTCAAATTAAATTAAATCCTATTGCATCAGGCCCTGACCTACGTAAATGCACTGTACATAAGAATGCCTAATAATAATTAAGATTGATCCCATTGTGCCAACTACATACATACAGAGCACGCAATAAGTCACGATAAAAAAAGGCGACAGACGAAAAAGAACGTCGTATTACGAGAGGAAGAAAGAGAGAGAGAGAGAGAGCAAAAAGGAGGAAGAAGACTTACTCCAAAGAGGTTAAAAAATAATAATGCATTCCTTAAACCGCACGGTCCAACGGAGCCCACCTTAACCTTGATTAGGTTAAGCAGCAAATACTGAACCAAGTCTGAACACAGTAACGTGTGGCAATAAAAAAATATCTCCTTAGGAATCTCATGCACATTGCATTGTACAGTTCTCTCCCTCTCTCTCTCTCTTCTTATCCCAACATATAAAAGTGCATCATCTTTCTCGCCCTTCCTCACTGTATAAAAACATATATTTTAAAAAATATATAAAAAAAAAGAATTACATTATCAGCTTTATTTAAATACTACAAGCACACAACAAAGTAGCTGGCAAGTCAACAAACTTTATATCACTTGTGTAATAAGTGAACGCCGTAAATTAACTTCTTTTCCAACGACAAGATACAACGGCTCAAAAACCCTTCCTTGAGTAACTCCCATAAGGAGCAGGGGGGAAACTAGTGTATTAAATCATGTGCATACATCTCTACAACCCTTTTCCTTGCCCCTCATCTGCATTCTTTCATGATGACGGATCTCTTGTGTGTGTATATACACAACCAAATTTTTACTAGAAAAAAAATTTAGGAAAGAATGAAAGGACATCGAGAGGGAGAGAAAGAGGGAGGGAGATAGAGAGAACAAAAATCACCGTCACTACCACTAGTAGGACGGCTATTACTACTAAAAAAAATACCAGATGAAAAAAAAAGTCCTTGTGACGGGTGCTGTACACACATACGCATTACACAAAACGGTAGCAAAATACTTTGTCTCGGATCTGAGATGCTGAAAAGAAAATCCAACATTGTGTATAGTACAAAACATGACAATACCTGGTATTCCGCCCCGTAATTGCTATATGTGCTTTCGAAATTACTGCATACTGTGAATAAGGGAGAAAAAGAGATGTAGAGACACAGAAAGAGAGAGAGAGAGACACAGAAAGAGAGAGAGACAGAGAAAGAGAGAGAGAGAGGATCACCAGTGAAAGAACAAGTGGAGCGCCCACTAGCTAGAAGTGATGGAATGGAAGGAAAAAGCAAGCTCACACTGTATAATTCCCTGTTGAGGACAAATAAAATAATGCACCTTACAGCTACATTACAAGGCAAATATCTTGTAGTGCACACAACCCCGTGAATTTAAATCAACACTTGCCAACATCTACCATGGCAAATAGCACGGTTTAATTCTTAATTAAAAACTCTCACCCTCCCTCCCAATGTAATCATATAGCTCTTTGTACAAGGAATTTTTATTAGTTGGGAGCACCACCAGCACCCACCAGCCATACTTGTCATGTCCTAGTATACGTGTAAATCCACGACCCTAAATTCTTTCTCCCGTTCATATCACCTCCTTTTCACAAACTGTTTTGTGTAGCATCATACCCAAGTTTTTTTGTCAATTAACTACACAAGAAGCAAAAAACAGATGTTTCTCATATCAACAACTACTTTTAGAAGTAGAATAGAAAGGATTGACTGGGAGAAAAGTTACCCCTTCAGCATTGAAATACATGGGTTATAAAAATTCAGTTAGATGTCTTTTCTTATTTACTGGTTATTTCAGGAAAACTTAAGGGAAGTACATACATATATCATAGTTACACCCGGAGAAAGGCAGAGAAAGTTGGAGCGAAGTACAAATATGGGAATAAAAGGGCACAAATGAAGGATGGAGGTACAAATGGGAATAAGTTTCACTTTTTTGAAAAATCTAGATGTATTCATGGAATTTATTGTACTTTATCAGGACTGCCTGAAGTACCCTTTTTTAAGGTTGAAGAAACTACTTTAAAAAAGACTTGAAATTTATTTTATTCACTTAGAATGCAGTATGAATATACTTTTTTCGTCTTTCCTTAAAAACTTGGCCAAATGGAGAGGCCCGCCGTGGCAAATAAATGCCTTTTCTAACTAAGTCGTACTAAGAGTGATCCTTAAGTTGAGGTCAGTTGCACCAATAATACTATTTTGGTAGGGAAGCTTACACACAGGAGTTGGTACACTTTTTCATTCATAAATTAACCGTGAAATGAGGCACGTCATACGCCCCCACATAATTGAAATATAAAAGAATTATATTTGTAATATATATGTAGGTATATAATTACAAATATTATTTATCAAGTGTGCCTCCGTATATAAATTACATACTTTACATAACATGCCTCCCCCCAAAAAAGTATTACGCATAACTACAAGTTATAAAAAAAAGTAGGGGAAAAATGAAGATGAAAGCAATGCAAGTCCCGTAATACTTAATTGTTTCCCAGACGACTGAAACCGGAACGGGTCAGTCATCCAAGGAGAAAAGCTATCAAATCAAATGCCACTACGAGTAGTACTTCTTCCGTCCTCTTGTATGTTTCTATTCGACCCTCGTGAAGGAGAAGACGAGAAAGGGGATGAAAAAGGGCTGAATTACATACCCATACATAATTATTACAGGGAACTGATGACTACCGCAGTAATCAGTGCTTACATATTTTCTTCCCTGAGGTACCTCAATATCAAAGTGACAGAGAGAGAGAGAGACAGACAGAGAGAGAGAGAGGAGGAGAAAAAAGAAAGAAAAAAAGTGGAGAAGCAATTTCGTAAACAAATGTCCTACTCTCCGTAAAAAAAATTGACTGATTGTATTAAAAGATAAATTTATTGTGATAAGTCCGTGTATAAGGAAAGCAAATGGAGGCGGGGAAAGATAGACTCTTGAGAGAGGAGAGAGGGAAGGTAAGGACAGAGTGAGTAGGGAAGCTATTTGTGGCTGATCGTTTGACCTAATAGCCAACTAAAAAGAGAATGAGGTAGACAAGGGGGTGAGAAGAGCGAGTCATCAGTCAAAGAGCCATGGTGATGATGATAATGATGATGAACAACGGACCAACACACACATACACACGCTCTCTCGAGAAAAGGAATTATAATTGTAGTAAGGGAAGGCATTATACAAATGTAGAGTAAACCAAAATGAATTAAGCACAAATCCATCCGACCTGGACGGCACGAACCAAATCAAATCGATGGATTGATGCGAGAGAGTCCCAGAACATGAATGAAAGGTCTATTGGAGACTTTAAGTCAAAAGCAGTGATGGCGATCCATCCCATTGTAGATACATATTCTTTTAAAAGAATTAGAAAGAGAGAGAGAGAGAGAGAGAGAGATGATCTCAGAAGAAAACAGCTTTTCCTCGCAAATCTCCAAAGAGTCCGTGTGAATGCATGTGAAGTGGAAAGAGAGAGAGAGAGATGAGGGAGAGAGAGCTCCTTCTTTTCCATTATCACCTAAGTGGACGTTACACGAATCAACACTGTTGTCATTACAAGTAATATTACAACCTTCCTCCCATTTTATATAACCCTTTACCCACACAAGCAGAGACACGCACATACAGACAAGGATGTATGTATACGTGGGGCAACAATGGCCTGTAAGATGGGGAAGATACATCTGTAATATGCACATACACCCGCATATATGTACATACTGAACTGATTGCAAGGAGAGGGGGAAATACGTAGAAAAGTGTAGGCATAGGTGAGTGCTTTCAGGTAAAGAGCATGGAGAGGCGATAGATATATTAACGGTTCTTCCCCATACTCACACCAAATCCGAGCGTTAAAAGCGAATAATTTGATGATCTCGTCTGAGGATAAGAATTGGGTTGTGCTCACTCTTCCTCTTGTGTCTCCATTATCACATTCACTGTCCATACTTTTAAAGCTATTACAGCTTACTTGAAAGAGAGAGAGAGAGATAGGGAGCAAAAAATCTACCCTTGTTAACTTTTAAATAGTCCACTTCATGATCTTTTCACATGATTTTCATCAACATTTTTACCTACATCTAAGTTCCTGTTCATCCCTCCTATCCTTCATACATGACAAAAAAAAACATAGTAAAAAGAAAATTCCTCGTACACAATCAATGACAACCTTCACCTCCACACGGTCACACTTTGCTCCAACTCTCTCTCTCTCCATTATATTATGGTTCGTTAATAAAAATTAGAGTATTCCACACCATCACGGGCAGCACAACAATAAAACCAAATCCAACGTAAAAAAAAATCCGAACCCAATTCCTTATTTTTTTTCATTTAAAATTATATAGCACACACACACGCATTCATCAAAATTGGACTAGTTTTCAAGGGATATACATACCTAAAAAAAATATTTTTTTTGAACGTAGTATTGAAAACTGAATCATGTACATATGCATGTATGTCCATTGGGGTTTTCCCCTATGAACTAAAGAACTCTCTGCAATTTCATTTTAAATGTCATTACAAAGAAAAAAGAACTCGTGTTGAGGGAGACAAAACTAAATGGCCCCTTCTTCTTGAGAAGAAGTGGGGTTATGTGGAATACAGGGTAATGGTAATGCATTATAAAATTAATGTTCTTCTCAAATCATTTTTTTTGTACACATAGAGAGACACACACATACAAATCCTTTTCTCCGAAATGTCAAGAAAAAAAAATCTCTTGGGGTCAGTCAGTTAGTATTGATAGGAAAAGCAATTTTCATGGCGGATCAAAAAATCAAAAAAGCTCAGCGAGAGAGAAAGAAACAGCGAGACAGTTGGAGAAAGAGAAAGATAGAGAGACAGATGAAGTCAAATGATGGAGCACATTATGCAATAAGAATGCCTATACGTATAGCAATTCATACTCCCTCCCCCCTGATCTTTCTCTTGTCTCGTCTGGGACTCAAATTTTTGACTAGGACAGTATGCACGCCTGTATACATTTACCACTCAAATAATAATAATGATGAGGATACACACAAAAAAAAGTGCTCGACAAGGGTGAGGAAATGATAAAGAGCGTGTTAGCTCCGTGTAAATAATAATGTGCACCGGACTTGACTTTTTCTTCTCTCCTTTGACTTTCACACACTACTTATACACCATGTTCGAGCTGTCCATATCTACGTATTATGAGTGCATTCAGCGACGAGAAAATAATTCTTCCTCACACATCTCTCTCTTTCTCTCTCTCTCTCTCAACCCTTTTTAGTGCTTAATACACCGAGAGAAGAAGACACAAAAGGCCTTCCTCCCGACAAGACATGGATAATGTATGTACGTGGATGTCCGTCTGTAATAATTTGCTACCACTCCGGCAATTTAACTGTTGCTCCGTCAATGATAGGCACGGTAACAGTAGTATACTAGTAGTCTAGCATTAATAGGATACAAGGGTAATACATCACATACAAAAGGCCCAGTGTGTCCGTCTTGGTGAATAATTGATCGCGGGAGTGAATGCCGAGGAAAGTCACGGGGGTGTTGTGACATTAATGGTACCGGTGTATTCCCTACATATGTACATACTATGCATATACATATGTACATCCCCCATGCAATTCACACTACCCCTTCTTGTTTTTTTGTACTAAATACACAAAAAAACACATACACATTATCTGCGGACACAGTCCGGCAGGGAAGAAAAAGAAGAATGACGTTACTAGCAACTATTTTATACACATCAGCTATCATTATTATGAGACGTTTTTTTCCCTCGTTTTCTCGCATCTTTTTTTTTACCCCTTCCAACCCTTTCCATGCCACATTACACCGTGAATACACATATACATACGTATGTATGTACTGAAGAAAGTAACACGTCCACTCCTTCCATAAAAGAGTGGTGGCAGTCAGGAGTAGTAGTAGGTGAGAGGGTTAGGAAAAAATAACTCATTTTTCAAAGATCTTCTCGTCGCCCTCCCCGCAAATGAAGATTGTGTGCGTACTCGGCCCTTTTGGTGGGTAGTAGTACTAGTGCAGAAGGGTAATAATGATAAGGAATGGCAACTATTTGGTCAGTAACGGCATCTCCCTCCTGGCTTTATAATATATCCGCTAATGTCCATCCCCATAGTAGCCCACTTGCTGCGACGATCCGTAATAAGTATACACATGCACACCTGAACATCTTTAATGTGCTAAGTACTCATCATATGTACATAATGAGGGAAGGAGATTCCTAGTCGGGACAAATCGCACGGTAACACCAACATAACAATGGACCATCCCATTCCACACATATATTTTTGCATGTAAGGCACATAAAGAGACACGAAAATCACGGTGTAATAATCGAATCTTCTGTCTCACTCTCCCTCCCTCCTTCTCTCTCTCTCTCTCTCTCTCGCCCAATTTCTTTGCTGCATTTCCCAAATACTATCACAATGACTGTAGACAACTATGAGCTATCTTCCCATTTCGTCTCCTTTGGGATGATCTTGGTAAAACTAGTACTCCCCGACCGTAATAATAAGGGATGGACTCAAGGCATTGATTGGTGTTAGAGCCAAGGAGAGAGACATAGGGAGAGAGAGAGAGATTCTCTGCGGGTCATTTTCATTATAATGATGGAGTTTAGCATTTATTACATTATACATACATTAGGGTCGTTATTGCATAGCCCAAATACTGAAATGTGTAGGTGATACCTTGACCATGACTTTCCCCCCTTTGGTCACACAAACATATTTCTTCTCTTTCTCTCTTCCCCATACACTTAGCCTTTTTCCATTTGTACATCCACTAGGACAAAAAAAAATATTCGTAACAAGGGGCCAAAAAGATGAGTGCGTGTATTGTCAAAAAAATATAGAGGAGATATGCCAGACTTGATAGGAGCCACACGATTTCTAATGAATAATCATTATCATTATGGTCATTATTATTACCATTTTCTTTTCTCTACTCTCTAGCTCTTCAATGTTGGACGGCGGGAAGAGAGAAAGAATGAAAGAAAACTCATAAATGGGTACAGATATAATTCTCTTTCTTTCTCTCTCTCTCTCTTTCTTTCTCTCGCTCTCTTTCTCGCGCTCCTGTTTGCATATTATCCCTTGGACAATACACGGTGAGCAGTAGTGGCATAGTAGAATTTGTTGAGGAATTAGGGAATTTAGGATGTCATTCCTTGTATGGTGAGGCTCTCTGTGCCGTGTACGGGTACATAACAATCAGTATAGTGTTACAGGTGTCGGAATCATTGTTGTACAGACGAAGCCGAAGGAGAAGAGGGAACGTCTATAAAAAAGCCGTTAGTTGCTAAACAAGCAACAATAATATTACTTTGTATATTATATGGATGAAGTGCAAGCCTTTCTTTCACTGGCATTGCTATTCAAGAAAAAAAAATCTTCACATCATAAAAAGAAAATGTACAAGAATAAAAAAAAAACAATGAATGTAACAGAATTTAGTGCTGGAAGACATTAATAATATTGAGGAAATAGAAAATATAAAAGGAGAAGAATGCATAATTACCCTCACATGTAGTAGCCTCAAAATATTCTCGAAATAATACGAGAGAGTCCCCCTACTTCTTGTTTCTCCATTAGATTCCCTAAATTTTTTATTATTACCACCACTATTAGCATTCTCCCACAACAGGGACGCGCGTGTCCATGGCGGCAACAGATACAATGGAAACTGTGAAGTAGTAATATATGTCTCCTACTTACATTTAGTGCTAGATTCTTTTTTCTTTTGGCACGACATTCACCTTTACACACAAAAAAAATGTAGATGCACCACTGGATGCAACGGATCACCAAGATTATTACATGCAATAAAACACGTCAAGGATAGGTATCTCCCCCACTTCTTTTTTTTTTTTACCTGAAAGCACCTTAAGTGGATATGACCAAAAAAACCTAGGGAAAATGTAGTTTCATAAAAAGTTTGCTTTAGCAACAAATAAGATGCCTATGTATACACGTAAGCGAGTGGGGGCAGTTAGAAAATACAAAAAAAAAGGGGAAAAAAGAAGATATGTTCCATGCTGCATCGTGAAAATAAACAGGTGCTTAATTGTCTGATTACAAATTACTGTTGACCTCTCCAAGATCGTTGGCGAGGACGGATGTATCAGTGATTTTGGGTGATGAAAAAGGGAAGAAGCCAAACGTATTAAACAGCAAGGGATGAAGGAAGGACGGAGCGAGTGAAAGAGAGGCAAGAGTTAGATTGCGAATAGAGAGAAACCTATAGAGAAGAGAAAATAAATAGAGGGGGACAGAGAAAAATAGAGAAGGGAATGACAAAGGCAAAGAGAGAGAGAAGCAAATAAAGACAAAAAGAGGGAGAGAGACAGGTTGGACAGGTTGTGGCAGGAAGAAACGGAAAAGCTCTTTAAATTAGAGAAATTGCAAACACTTTAAAAAAAAGTTTACTGTGTCTCGCTTCGATGGCTGTTACCCTAACAAAGCATCGACATTTATTGGAGAGAGAAATGCACCTACCTATACAGCTTGTTACCGCCATTATATGCCAGTAATAGCTCCTATTTACTCCTTCTCCCTCCAGTTCTTCCGCACCTTTTCAGTCAGACGTTACATGCTTACGGAAATTAATATTTAAGCATTCAAGTGTGGACCTACGGAATTCTTCTTCCTCCTTTTAGATACTTATGTTTTTGAACAAAAAGCTATACTAGTTAATAGAACCAGTAATAAAAAGCATGTGGTATTATAACCACATTATAAAATGTACTCATGGGTTCTTCCAGCCTTGTACAAGCTTCAAGAGCAAGCCAGTGAAAGAGAGAGAGAGAGAGAGAGAGAGAGAGAGACAGAGAGAGAAAGAGAGAGACAGAGAAAGAGAGAAACAACAGTAATGAGGAGCACATTCGGCCATCATTAGCACAGTCAACCAGCGTGTGTGTACTCACAAATTGATGGCATTTCCTGGTGGTTTGCACAAGTAAGTGTACAACCATTTGCCATACATATACAAACTCCGTAGATCATTATAGATAGTACAAAGGGGAAAGGCCTGCAAAAAAAAAATTATTTGAAGTCTCTATACATACTGTGTGTGTGTCAAATCTTCCCCAAAAAGATTACGACTCCTGTCATTCACAACAATGGTAGTAGTTCCACACCTTGGCCTGGTACTTGTTATTAATGACACATATATATACACACATGGGATCCTATTATTATTACACTTTTAATACCGCACACACATGTACCACAGGAGGAGAAGGAAGTGGAAGGAAGGGTGAAAATATGGAATTCATTTTTTTTTGCCACTTCTAAATACACTGAAGCTTTAGGAGAGAGAATAAGTGAAGAAAGGACAAGACCAGAGGAGATGGGAAGACGGAGAGTGATAAAGATGGGGAGGGTGAGCGAGGGGAGAAAGACAGGGGCCATTTGCCACTTAATTTTTAGCCAAACACACGTAACTGAATAATGGAGTAGGAGGAAAATATGATAGGCTAGAAGAAAAAAAAACAACGGCATTGTTACTTAGTCATTAAATAATTACATGGCTACAAACACTCCACCACCATCACTCACTCAGGTCTTTACTTTGCAGTGCCGAGTTTGTAGAGAAAGAAAGGGAGAGAGAAAGACAGAGAAACAGAAAGAGAGAGAGAAGGAGATAATTGTAACTATACAAGAAACTTCCCTTCTGCAGCTTTACTCCTCCTCCTCGTTTTAAATATCACAACCACTATTATTTGTTCGAGCTACTGTGTGTCCCATCCTCCGCTACTGCTTTTACATGAAACAATCTGAATATATATGTATCTAATACAGAAGTTCTGTTTTTTTTATCTTAAAAAAAAGTAAATAATAGTGTCCTCCCACTGAAAGTAAAGGGTTAGTGCATAAACCCAATGCTAGACCATGACTCTACATTGTCTCACCCCGGTCCCGATGAAAGCACATTAAAAATGTGTGGTGTTAGCACCTCAGAGGCCACCAAAGTCCTCTTGCTATGTGTGATCTGTATACAAATGCCTGAATATACATACTACATGTATGTATACATGTGTATAATAATATGCATGTAGATAACGTCCGATTTGACTCATCTTCCTATGGTACTTCACTTCCTATACACCTTTTTACCCCTTGTGCATACATGTACACGTACGTCCGTATCATGATGATGATGAGGAGGACGATGTGTGTACAAAGCTCTTAACGTAAATGCCGTTGGGGAAGAGGACTGTTGATTTTTCTCTTTTGTGTGTTAAACACCAATTACAGAAGCAAGTGGAAGAGCATGCTAAAGAGGATGTAATAGATGCCGCGGACAGTGTGTGTGCCTTTTTTTTTAAACACATTAAAAAGTCACACGAAACGGACTAAATTTAAGGAGATGTGTGAAGCTAAAGTCTATAGTCTCTGCGATTTAACTTCCTTCCTCTCCTTTCTCTCTCTCTCTCCCTCTCTCTAATTTTCCCTTCTTTCTCTCACTCTCTCTCCGTAATTTTCCATTTATTCCTTCTCTCACTCTCTCCCTCCTCTCGATTTGTGCCTTCACTTCTCTCTCCCTTTCTTTCTAGATTTGATTATTTCTCTCTCTCTCTCTCTGGTTCTCTGTAATCTCCTTTGAGTCCATCCCATGTCACGCTAGTGCCCTTAATGAGTTTGGTTTCACACTGTTATCATTATTATTTTGAAATAATTACCATAAGCAAATAGTGGTAAAAGCCAGCACTAAATTCCGTTCACCTCCTCCTCGACTCGTTAAAAGACTTCCAGCTGGGATTTCTTTGATTGGGAGCCGACAGTTCGTTCTGTGTAACCTTCCCTTTTATCCTCCTTCACCCTCGAAATCCAATCCTTCCCCATTAATCCCTTCTCTCCCGAAAATATCTGTTAATTTCTCCCCAAACCTTTATCGCCTCCTTGCCCCTTCGGTCCGAAGAAAAAATTGTCTCCCTCTTTTTCTCTTTCTTTCATTGACTGTAACTCTTTCCCTTTCCGCCTCCTTCCTTCCTTCCCATCCACCTCCTAGACTTCCTCCTTCATAGAAATGCCAGAAGGGGAAAAATACTCTTTCTTCCTATATAACTGTAACTTCGTCTTATTTTCATATTTTTCTATATAAACGTTATTTTTATCCCATAATGCATGATGAGTAGTCGTGAGTAGAGTGCTTCCAATTGGAGATACAATTATCGTTGAGACACATCTTCACCATTATTATTTTTTTATACTTTCTTCGCAATCCACCTTTCTTCCTCTTATTGTGGTGTGTCTAATAATAAAAGGGATTTAATAGAGTAATAATAAGAAAGGGAGAAATTCACAACCAGATTTCATTAGCCTCCTTCACTATGGTTCTGCTTGGCAGGAAAAGTTAGGAGAGGGAAATCATAACAACGTATCTATCAGTAGATTGATGTTATCTATTCGATAGTAAAGGTTTGCCATGAATAACAGGATGAAGGAGGAATAACAACTACAAAAAAAATGAAGAAAACCTGTATTAACTATGTATCTTCATGGTCCATATTATGAACAAGAGTGGTAAAAGTATGAGCTGGGCAAGTACCATTTAATCGGAGGTTGGACTTTTAATAAAAGTGAAAAAGGAATTAAAAACCGAAGGCGACATGAGCAATTCTTTTGTACTTCATACTCTTAATTCATAGAGACAATCCGTCAAACAGTATCATTAGAGGAAACCAATGCAAGCAGAAAATGATCTCCAATTTTATCAGCACAAAAAATATTGCTAAAAAAGATGTGCTGCTTAGCAGGTAGTTTCCCCCTAAAAGGTCTCATTTTTCGCAAATATTTTGAGGAAAAATCCAAGTCTTCCCTAGTTATACCCAGTCATCCCGTTCGTCCATATGTATATATAATACGTACATGGAAATAAAAAAAACAATTTTTGGCAAAAAGTGTCCGCCCTAAAGCAATAATTTCACCAAAAATTGCTCACCAACCACTTAATGTCTATCTCTCTCCTTCTGTTTCTCGTGCACAAACCTCGCATAAAAGTTTCGCACTGTCCCGAAACCTTTCTATTCTTCTTGAGTATGTATAAATATGTTCAATGTTCACATTTTTTTGCACCCCGCGCCAAAAACTGTCTTCCACATGAGGTGGCCGATTTTGTTAAAATGTAATGAAATTCTGACATTGCACACACGTACATTTACGTAACAAGGCGTGAAGTAGTGAGTGTGGAGTCTCCCACAAAACAAACAAAAACTTAGCACATTCCATCATCATCATCATTATCAACATCTCTTTTTTTTTGGAGTAACCCAAGAAGCATCCCTCAGTCCTTGTTGTATAGTCGTAGCAATAATAAATATTATTTTTTCAGCATAAAAAAAAAAGAAGAAACAAGTTCATTTACTTACAACTCTATTTTCTCCGCGCACTCTTGCGCACGCCTTGGTCTTGTAAACAGATTTTTATGTAAAAGAAAACAGCTCCTTTGGAAAAGCACAGTTACGTGAGCTCAAAGAAATACAAACACTCACACGTCCTTTCATCCTTCACTACATATATTTTCTAACGGTGGTACAATTAAATTTGTTGTTCTTGATTTTTTGTTGTCTTTTATAATTTTTTTATAATTCTTTACACACACCAAATCAATTACTATTATCTAAAAAAAACTGTATCATGTACATAGTTACACAAGGTGGGAGGGTAATATGTAAGTGGTGGGGGGTGGAAGAATACCACACAGGGAGGAAATGTTTTGTTAATAGGATAATTATACCCTTCCTCCTCAACAATCCACAAACATCAACATAATCAAGTCACCTTTAACTCTCCATAAATTGCACTAATCGAGAGAAACTTGAACATAAACAAGAGGGGGGAAGAAAGCCGACCGGGAGTGTCAAGCATAATTCACAGAAAAATAATCACAACAACAAGGACGGGAATCAAGAAGGGGGAAAGAAACCACCTCTCATTAAACACGGCCATAAACGGAGTATTAGAGAATATACTCCGTACTTATGGGATATGATAAACGATATGCAGAGAAGAGAAAAAAAATGTAATCATACAATAAAAAAGTTATATAATAGAAAAAAAAATTATTACACATCCACAAAAATTTCTCACCCCTTGTCAATTCTCTCCCTTTCTCTCACCGTACGTGTCCAAAAGACGAGTTTAGTAATAAGGGATATATATATATATATATATACATACTACATACGTGTGTGTTCCTCCTCACCCCATGTCACAGAGTGAATCCAATAAAAATGCTCATTCAAATCAAGTACAGTTTAATCAGTGTAAATATCAAGGGAAAGGAAACAAAACTTGCTATATTTTTTTTCTCTCTCTCTCTTGCTTTCCAACGCCGCACACTCTCTCATATCAGGAGACAGGTGCATACAGATTACATAAATTTATTACCATTTAAATGGTCAAGAATGCAGTTGAGGTAAAGAGAGGATGAGGTAGAGGAGGATTGAAAAAATAAACAGGACATTTCTGACATATTTCATATTTGTATATATCTTGTAGTTTGTAATTTGGTTAGGAAAGATAGAGAGACAAAGAGAAATAGGAAGATACAGAGAAAGGAGGAGAGAGAAAAGAAAAAAAGGGAGCAAGTGAGAAGGAGAGAAAGAAAAAATTGAGATAGGGAGAGAGGGAGAGAGGGAGAGAGGGAGAGAGGGAGAGGGGGAGAGAGG
>JAQGBT010005081.1:0-15053 GCA_034698585.1 Disparrhopalites patrizii
CCAGCTAGAATTTTTGTTTCCGATTTTAAAAATAAAATTGTGCTGTTCCTCCACGCACACAGCGCAGGAAATGCTTGAATTCTGAGTAGAATTTTATTGCGGATCTGGGAAAAAATCCACATTCAAATCAAGCAGAAAATCACTAAGTTATGACATTTTTCCTGCACCAAGTTCAAAAAATTAAAATTTTCAAAAAATCTAGTTTTTTTATTCTAGTTTTAAAAATGCATGTTTCTCTTGCAAAATTGCATTGCGAATCCAGCAAAATACATTTTATTCAGATCGGACTAAAATTACGGAAGTTTTGACGGTTTTCAAAAAAAAGTTTAACTAATATCTCTGATCTCTCTAAATGTTCTCGCTAAATCTGAATCTCTCTGAACTTTTTTTTGAAAAACCGCCATAACTTCCGTAATTGTGGTCCGATCTGAATAACATTTATTTTTCTGGATTCACAATACAGTTTTGCATGAGAAACATGCATTTTTCAAAATAAAATAAAAAACTAGATTTTTCGAAAATTTTAATGTTTTGAACTTGGTGCAGGAAAATCGTCATCACTTAGCGATTTCTGGTTTGATTTAAAAATGGACATTTTCTCACATCCGCAATAAAATTCTCTGCTTTGTGTGAGTGAAGGAACAGAGCATTTTTATTTTTGAAGGCGGAAACAAAAAATCTAGCTGGCCAAAAATTGAATTTTTTGAACGTTTTTTGAAAAACAGCCATAACTTTTGTAATATTTTGGTCGAATTTGAAAACTAAAATTGTTTCTGCATGCACAATAAAATTCTACATTAAATTTCTCCTATTGTCATTTTGCAGCATTGCTAGATCATGACGCTAGGGGGGAGTATAATCCTTAGTTGGCACCCTGTATATATACGCTTTGCATAAAAGGCTACTGCCGATTAATATTAAGGTAGCTATACGCAATTGCCATGAAAGGTTGAATCACCTTCCCAACACAATTGATGGACAGGATCTCTCCAGGCTGAGGAGCATTGGGATGTTGGGAATGATAATTATACTAATTACATAATGAGATTTTACACACTCCAAGCCTTCCTCCTAACTAAACGGGAAAACATTGTTTTAGATCACGGCACGTAAATGCTCAAAGTTATCAGCGGAAAGTGAGGAGCGAAAAATTAATTATAGATACATAATTTCATAATTTACATGTGTAACAGTATTTAAAATTCATGGTCAAAGACGCGATTCCCACTTGCAAAAGCGACTAGTTGAATCCAACTGTTTTCTTGCATCAGAAGCGTCCTGGAAAACCCATCACTTACAATTATGGACATCTTTTGCTTCCAATCTCTTCAAATGGGCACTCGCAAGCAACTCAGGGTCAGCTGGAATTTACCATTGTAGTAAGTCTGGGCTATTTACAGTCGTCTCTCCCTATACCGGCCCCCCCTGTAAGGACACATATACTCTATAACAGCAGCGCTGAATCCCCCTTCATCTTTACCATGCAAAGTGCGCTCTCTGTAAGAACACTCCCTATAACGGCAGTTACTCTAGGGTATTTTCTTCCCTCGCTCACATTCCTCTCACTACAACAACACTGTCTCCCTATAAGAGCATTAGCGCCCAAGTCAGGCCTCCCTTCAACATTAACTTTTTCTCTATAACAGCGCCAGAACTCTATACCATCCCAATTTCCTTCTTTTCTCACTAAAATGTAAATATTTACGTCTGAAAATAATCTTCATTAATTATTATTAATATTTTTTAACTCATTCTCTATACCAGTTGTTGGTTATAAGAGCACTTTTTCTGGTGCAGATAAGGTGCTG
Organism: Disparrhopalites patrizii; assembly: GCA_034698585.1. Taxonomy (NCBI): domain Eukaryota; kingdom Metazoa; phylum Arthropoda; class Collembola; order Symphypleona; family Sminthuridae; genus Disparrhopalites; species Disparrhopalites patrizii. Next base: position 1,809 of record JAQGBT010005081.1, read on the forward strand.
TTATAGAGAGAGTGGACGGTAATTCCTGTTTTGGAATAGAATTGCAAACTGTATATTCGTTCCAATGCTCCAAAACCATTCTGATGCACCTTGAATCTGATTCGTATCATAGATATTCAACCGCTGGATGCTCCCAAATTTCGGCAAATACTGTGCCCAATCCAGTAATTAGATATTTTCAATCTTTTTTGAATATCTGGCCCAGTGCGTGACGCAGCTGAATTAGCGTGTCGTCGGTGAAGAATCATATATTACCTACATGTAACTATCTCCAGCAAGTGCTAATTCACGAAGAGATCACCTCCATTCTGTCTCCACGGATGAAGTAATCAAGTCCATTTACAATCAAATAAATGTACCCCAAAAAATGGAGTTGATCACTTGGTGAATTATGGCTCGGTGGAGATGATTACCTATGATTCTTCACCGACGATGTGGATTTCATTCGTAAAAAAGGCCATAATTTTAAAATCCTGTTCACTGTTTCTCGAGTTGTCACTCCAAATTCAGGTTCAATAACGTCGACGTATGCCAACCAAACGGAATAAATTAAAATTTGAAATGAAGCGAAAATCAGGTGTAGATACTGATGTCATTACGTTTTAGATTTATTTAAATATAGATATAATATTCCGTTATAGAAAACAGAAATTTCTATGTTAACAATTGAAGAAAGTTTTTTTGAGGGAACCATTTTCAGCCACCGGTATAGAGAGAAAACCGTTATAGGAGAGCCCGTTATAGAGAGGTTCGACTGCAGAAATTTCCATTCTCTATAACGGTTTTTTGTTATGACGGGGACAAATTTGCTGATTTTCGGGGAACCGTTATATAGAGTCGTCCGAACATGTGAAAGGTTTGTGTTGGTTTAATTGAATTTCGCAAATGGAATGCCAAGCTTGTCAAGATGACGAAAACAGCGTCGTTTTTGAAGACTTCAAATGAGTAATCAACTTGTCGTCATATCCTGAACATTCTCACCAACTCCTATACAATGGACTCTCGCTATAACAACCCGGAAGGGAAGGACAAAAAAAATGTTATATGAAAAAGTTGTTATATGGAATATTCAATATGTACACCGCATATACGAAGGGCAGAAAAATAAGCTGTTGTAAAGAAAAAGTTGTTATAAGGAGAGTTGTTACAGAGAAAGTCCACTGTATCCCATGCGGCGGGGTTTTTATAATTAAAAATGGGGCTTAACACTTATGAGCAACATACTTGTTGAGACATGCCAAAGGGGTAGGAATAGCAACGATTCAATTTTGCAACGCGATTTTGTATGCAATTCCATAAAATTCAAATTCTTGGAAAGATTCGATTCCAGCACGTGAATCGAATCAAATAATTTCTGCAAGTCAGATCACTGTTATCTCTATAGAATAGCCTTTAGCCCCTATTTTTTGTCTTGTCTCATTTGTCTCCAACGTTACATAAGCTGCAATGTTTGCAAATTCCGTATCTTTCCCTCACCACAGCGTTTAGCTGTCGTGCTTTATTGTTTTTTAAATGTGGTGCTAAAATCCGATCTGCAACACCACAATCATGCTGAACGATGTTATGGGCTGGAGTTATACATAACCAAAGCACTGCGCAAATGCGCAACAACAAACGGTATGTTGGATGTATTTGAGGAAATTGAAAGTGGATCCACGCTCGAAATAATGGAACTCTCCCACTTTGATCCCCAACTCCGGCACGGATTTCACCTTCCGGTGGATCCAGCCTTGCAGGTGCGGCGGGGAATGCAGTCGTCCAGCAGACGTCAGGACCCGCTTTAAATTCCGGACTTTCGCGGGGATGATAAAAGCGTGATCGTAGACGGTGGAAAACATCACTGTAATTTCAATGCTGCAGATGGTGAGTAGCCAAAATACGGCCGGATCTTTCTCTTTAGAAATGATTCCGGCAAAAGCCGCTGCGATCGTTGCATTGAGTGCCGCTACTTTCCACGTCAAAATGATGTATCTGTACACTTCGTTGAAGATCTGAATGGACAGCTGGATTTCAGAGCAATGCCGCGCTGTGGCCATATTCCAAAAGGGGATCGTGCCAAAACTTTACATATATCATCATATTAATCGCGTCCTTACAATTTTATTGCTCACACAAAAAAAAAATATCACGATTCTACTCTTCAGATGTAATACCAGTACAGGGCGGCAAGAAAGATTATATACCCCACTAGCGATATGACGCAGATATGATACAGAGTAGTACAAGTACATTTCTAGAGCAACATTTTATTGCGGTTCCAGAAAATAAAATTCATCCCGGTCTGGTCATGATTGGCCAAGTTATGGCGGGTTTTTTTAAAACAAGTTAAAAATTCCAAATTTTCTTCTAAGCTGTGATTTTTAAGTAGGATTTTATTGTGGACCTGCGAAAAAAATCATCATTCAGATTGTACGAGGATTGACCAAGTTGTGGCAATTTCTCCGCGCCAAGTTCGAAAATGGGAATTTCCTATTAAATCAATGTTTCATTCTGCATCTAGGGGCCAAAATAAATTTATTGCAAATGTTTCTCGAGAAAAATTTAATTGCTAGAGACAAATTTAATGGTTAATTCGTGAAAAGCGTTTTTGAACGGTTTTTGCTTTGAAAATATCATTAAATTATGAATTTTGGCAATTGCCTCCAAAAGGTTCATATAAGACACGTTTCCGCAATGTGGCGCACTCACAGGCAAAAATTTTAGATTTTTTTTTGTAAAACTATCATTTAAAAAGTGTCCGTATGTTGTTTTTTTTATAATTTTCAAGACATTAGTTAGTATAAAAATGGATTTTGGTTGCAATTTCTTATGGTTTAATGAAAATTATGAATTTAATCAAAACTTCTCATTTTTGAACTCGGCGCGGAAAAACTGCCAAAACTTGGTAAATTCTTGTTCGATCTGAATGGGGACTTTGTTTCATATCAACAATAAAATTCTGCTTAGAAGACACATTATTCTGGTTTGCAAGGCTGTGGGAACATAAAGTTTTTGTCCCTGAAGTCAAAATTCAAAAATCAATTTTGAAGAAAATTTGGAAATTTAAATTTGTTTTGAAAAAACCGCCATAACTTGGCTAATCTTGGTCGGAACGGGATGAATTTTTTTTCTGGAACCACAATAACATGTTGCTCTAGAAATTTACTTGTACTATTCTGTAGCATGCCTGCGTCATAGCGCTGGGGGGTATATAATAATAATAATAATAATAATAATAAGGGTTTATTTATCCAGCCGCATTTTGGCCTAGGCCCTTACAGCTGCGTATTGAGATTTTGGCTAATATACATTTTCAAAATTTGATTTTTACAGTTTAGATCAATATAATTCACTTGGCACATTGCCTTCAGTATTATACAAGTGAAATATCAGTATATGTATATATTATACATTGAAAGATTAAAAATTTATGAAAAATATAAATTATAAATATTAAAAAATTATGAATTATTTTAAAAGCTGTATAAATTATTACTTATTTAAATTTCAATAGTTTTGGCTAAAACATCTTATTATCCAGAACTTTATTTATAGATTTATCGGATGTGTGTGTTTAAAAAAGAGCGACGTGATCCTTGGACAGATCCCTGCATTTCCTCTCGCTATACGCCCCGTAATGTAAAAGTTCAGTCGAGGTTCGTCCTTAATTGAAGTTGTACCACCCTTGTGTTATTTCTATATATTCCTATACTATGGAGTGGCTATAGGTTTGGCTATCGGGTCGTGGCATTTTCTGCCGTGTTTTCATTCTGGTTTCTGGTGTTAAATTTGCCCTCAAACTGCAACTTTTGTCAATGACAATTAATAAATTCTTTAGCTCATTTAATGCGCAAATATAACGCCGGCATATTTGTAACATTGCCGGGAATAATGCGTAATTGCATAAACAGATTAGCATTCAAGCGGCTAAAATAGCAAAAGGCATAGCGTAGTGTTATAAATTTGGTAAACCCAGGCATGCAGTGGAGTTCCATGTTTCGGTAGAAACTGATTTTGCGACGATTATCCCTGTAAATGGTTTCCAGCTGAAAATTTTTCAGCCAAAAAAAAACATTGAACTATGCTCGGGTGAACCTTGCTACATAATTATCATTTGTTTTAGAAAATCTGTTTTTTAAACACAATATGAATTTGTGATTTCAACAATACCCGGAAAATTTGTCGCACAATTATTTGTGTTACTAATTTCCCAATTTTCAGCCCCGATATGATTTTTCCTGAAATGTTTTTTTCATTTTCACAGCACAATTTTCGCGTTCGGAACGTTTTCGTGTAAATTTGCGCTTGAATAAAGCAGCTTATACACCCATGTAATTTTTTACTCAACCAATCAAATACTGACACAGAGGGTTTGTAGGTAGTCGTAGAGTAACTTTAAACGTTTTAGCGAATCTCAACTAATTTCGGCGGGGGGGGGAATAGTCCTGATTTGAGCCTGAGAATATGTGGAAGGCCTAATTATGAGTTATATTGAAGAAGACAGCGAATAAATAGCCTCTCGTCGTGGTGTATTCCAACAAATGTGCACACACTTTCATCGTCGCGCAAACGTTCAATGCGTTTAATAATAAATAAGTAATCAGTATTCTGCATGTACGTACGAACCCCGGCATTATCTTCTGCGATAAGATAATTTAGCACTCCAATTGTATGTAAAATACAGATGCACACAAGCTATTGCCTGCCTGCTCGGACAAACAGTGGAATCAAACTACCGTCACAATTAAAATAATATCATTCAATTTCACCTGCTGTAAAATTTAAATACGACAGCACTGTCTTTGTAGCTACACATTTCATTTATGAGTCGAGTCAATATCCACACTTGTAGTGACAAGGAAATAATTTTTAAAAATTTAACGTATTCTTTCATACTGGACTTGCTGCATTTGTGTGGATGTCCTTAATACTGGAATTCTTATTTAATTCGTGTGAAAATCAGCAATACTGTATAATTCTTGAAAACCACGATGGGCCCTACGGAATCAATTTTGGAACGGCTGAAATCCATGGAAGCGCATGGAAAGTACATGGAAGACCGCTGGAAGTCAATGGAAGGGCGTTGGGAGTCGATGGAGAGGAAGCTGGACAGCATTCAGCAAAATGTCAGCAGCTACGAACGGAACTGATAGGGACAACAAATGTCCTTGCGGAAAAAGATGGCCTTGCAGATGAAAGAACTGCTCGAGAAGTCCTGGAACACATGGCTTGGGATATTGGCCAAATCAAAGCGGACGTTGCCCCAAAGGATTCCCAATTGCAGGCCGCCGCTTCCAATGACACGTGCCACAAAGAGCAGGGCTCAGGAAGCCAATGCGTGTTCAATCCGGATGAAGAAGAGGTGTTACAACTGGACGAAATATGTTCTTTGCCAAGTCCGCCGGTGCGAGCCAGCACTTTGAAGGCAAAAAAAAAAGAAAAAGGCGACCGAGTTTAAAGCGCTTCGAAGTTTACAAGGCAGCCCTCGGTGCAAGTGGAAGGATGAAACCAAGCTAAAGGAATACGGTATAAATATGGAAATCGGTAAGTGGCATTTCGAAACGTTTCTTATTCAAATACAAGAAAACCACGCACACAAAAGGATCTTGTATCTGTTTAACATTTTCTTTACGGACAATTTCAGTCAATTTTTTCCGCTTGCCGCTTGTAAATGGAAATTTCGCTTCCTCCGAAGGCACGTATAAATTTCCGGAGGGGTTGACGATCGAACCGGGTGAAAGCATTGGCTTTAATCGTGAATTTGGGGTGTAAGTATAAGTGGACCACTTTTAAATTCAAGGAACTGAGACAGTTTCAATTTTGTTTTATTGGTAGCGAACAAGCAATTGTCTACTGTAGACGCAGTTCGTTTGATTGTCTAAAACCTCGATGTTCTACGAGATTTTAAGTAGTTGAACAATAATTGGAAGTATTACATCAAGAATGCAGTATTTTAGAGGTCTGCTTTCATGCACGTCTCATCCTATTTATGCTTGTGAAATGAGCAGAATTAAAGCAGGATGTTTGTCCGAGCTTTCTTTGTGGCGTCCTGGCTTGCGCTGATTTATAGAGAGTTCATTCATAGAGTGTATTCATAGAGTAATAAGGCACATTATGACTTATTCTTTTCATCATTTAGATGCTCAAAAAGCATTTATTTTGTAGATATAGAGCGTCATAAACATTTTATAGTTTTCAAAAAATATGAAATAGATTTAAAAAAACAAATAGCTGAGCAAATATACACACATTTTGGATTTGATATATTCTCGGGAACTAGATAATTTTTTAGAAATAATACACAAATTCCCTGTTCCTTATCATTGCGCTGCGTGAGAAGCGATAATTTGCTTGGGAGTTTTTACAGGATTACAGTAAATTTAAAAGAGTTGTTGTGGGGTTTTAATGCAGGCTATGTACATGCGTTAGAGTGATTCGAGTACCGAACATTTGACAAATTTCGTACAAAATCGCCTTCGTTCAAACTTCTGGAATATCAAATTCTGGATATACTTAAACAAGGATTGCTGTTTAAAAAACGACTATGTCAGAAATCCGAATTCAAAATACATTGAGCAAGTGCTTCATTAAGAAAAGGAATTCCGGATTCAAACGGATTCTGCTTGGTCAAAAATGTACATTATGTGTATGTATTATAGTTATACATTCTTATACTGAAGCTGAACTGCCAAGAATGTTATGAACAAGTTTGTTTAAGTTAAGATGCTCTAAATTATAGCGTTACAATGGTCTAAACATGAACAATTGTCTTTCATAAGCAGCATTGAAGTTTCTTACAAGTCCTAATATTGACCTACGTAGCGTAATTTTTGCACAAATAGTACATAAATGATTTTGCAACTTTTCAGTTACGATCCGATGTCATTCAGTATGTCGTTCGAAATCCAAGGGTCGGACATGCGAGTGCTTATTGTTGGGCTGGGGAATTACTTCACTAGTGAAATTTGTCTGCGGTTGATTCCTGTGTCCTCCTTGCCTCCCACTGTAGATTCGGAAATAAGGACTAGCATCAATGAGATTTCCTTGCACCAAAATGTTCAGACTGACACGGCGTATTGCGTAAGCCATTTTAACTGTTGTTGTTTTCGTTCAAAAATTGTTGAAACGCACATTTTCCATCGGATTACTGTGTTCGGTAGTACATTTGTGAGAGTGGCGGCTTTGGCCGTTGTATATGGTCAAGGTTATTAGTGGAGCTGTCCAGCCGCATGGCTTGGAACGGAAGTGAATCACGGCTTTCGTAGGGAAACTCTGTGCAAACCAAGCTTATCCATTAAATTTTTTATCGTACTTCCAATCAACTTCGGAACTATCTGAAACGTCGTCACACAATTGCGAGTGAAAAACCATTCCTGTTATTTGGAATTTGTTTCGGCAGACAAAATTTGGAAAGCAAGTTTGTTGGGACACTCTGATGTTTTACATTGCCCATGAAAACCCACCTAGACTGAGCAATTTATACTCAATTGGGATTTTTATTCTTGTCGAGCATGAATGCACTTTATTGCTTCAAGTATTTTTGAATGTATCTGCCGGATAAATATGGTACAGTGGAGTCTCAATACAACAACTCTGAAAGGAAGGGGGAAAAATATTGTTACATGGAAAAGTTGTTATATAGAACATTAAATACGCACCTTACATGTACGAAGGGCTGGAAAAATAATATTGTTACGGAGAAATGTTGTTATAAAGAGACTTGTTATAGAGAAACTTCACTGTAATATGATATACTTATTGTTTTTTAGCACGTATTTGTACATGTAGTTATATGTGCAATAATACATATAACTATACATACACATGTATGCAATATAGGCGTTGCGTATCAATGAGAGCAGAAGCATTTTCATCTCTACCGAATCCATCATTTGTGGCGCGACGAACTCGCTGGTTTACTTCTCTAATGCCCCAGATCATGTAGCTATTCGATTGACCATCCTGGCTCCACCGAGCTTTCTGGACCAAATTCTAATGCGTCGAAATCTGAAAGTTCCGTTCACTTTCGCCAAAGTTGATTTGGATGTCAAAAGGTATAACTGCGCCCTGGAATTTCCCCGAGAGCGGTACTGCACGGCGGATATCAGTGAGTTACTTTATCTTTAATAAATCGACACCCAAATACGCTTGGAAAATAATTCAATGAAACCTGTGTCTTCGTATTTACAACATAAATATATTAAATGCTTTTATAGCTAATTTGGCCTGTATTCCTCTTACAAACCAAGCAGAATATTTTGTTGATCGCGTGAACGAGTACCTTATGCAGTTACCAAACGAAATTAAATCCATGGCTCGAATCGTTCGGCTTCATTTCAAGTAAGATGCTGCTTAGCTTGACTCGGAAATTTTGGTTTGCAAAAATTGTTGAAAGTAAACGTTAGTAAACACTCCACGTCTCATCGAATAATTGTTTTCCAGAGAGAAATCATTTGTGGTTTACGATATAAACGGAACAAATCTACGTCTTGTGCTTGGCTGGTTGATTGAAGAAGATCAATTTTCCCATAGCTTTTGCAACACTTTTGCCATGGCATTCATTGATAAGGGATTAAAAATTGACGAAAGCCTTCAAGACACATTAATGAAGTCAACCACCTTTTCATTTCGAGAAGATCGCAAATGTATTCGTGTAAGATTTTACGATTTTTTTTCAAAATAGCATTAAGTGCAGGTTTAATCGCAAGCACAGGTCAATGCAGGTTTAATCTCAGTTGTGAAAATTACTCTTGTGGACGAATGGAAATTTCAACCCTTCCACTTTCGAATATATTTTTGTGTGATTGAATTGCGCCAGGTGGTGGACGAGCCGGGTTGTTGCATCATCAAATCCAGGAATATGCGCGTGTGGGCAAGCCTGACTCCAGGGAAGCAAGCGGTATTAAAAATAGTATTCTTCACCATATAAAATTTAGGTGGAGTTGAAAATGTCCTTGCTGAAGTTCCCAAACAATTCGGAGAAGCTAACTTAATAATGATGAAAAAACGAGCCGTATTTACAACTTCAGTTTTGCATTCCATGTTCATGTGTGCATATGAATACGCGCCTATTTAATAGAAACTTGTGGTTATTCGAATAAATTATCCAAACACGGATTAGCCCGCCATTATTTCGTATTATTGTCTTGTCTAATGTGTGTGCTTCAAAAATGTTAGCGATATTAGAGATCACTGGTTTACAAATTTTGCTCGAACTTAAACACATTTAACGGGGTAGGCATAACAAGGATTCGATTTTGCACCGCGATTTTGGATTCAATTCAAATTCTTGAGAAGATTCGGTTCAAGAATGTGAATCGAATCAAATAATTTACTTCATGAAGTGAATCGGATCACAAAACGCGCTTTGTTTTTTTTTAAGCTGTGGCGTTAAAATCGTATCTGTAACACCAAAATAATACAGAACGATGTTAGATGTTAGATGTAGACAGTGATTATCTCACGGAAAATCTTTCATGGGGTTGCTGAAAACCTTTATAACGAAACAGCAACTCTGAAGGGAAGAGGAAAAAATATTGCTAATTTTGTTATAGAGAACATAAAATATGTACGTTATATGTACGAATAAGGGCGGAAAAAAGAATGTTGTTATATAGAAATATTGTTATAAAGAGACTTGTTATAAAGAGACTCCACTGTAACAACTTTTTCATATAACAACCGTTTTTGCCCTTCCCTTCAGGGTTGTTATAGCGAGAGTCCACTGTATACGGGGATTCGAGGTAACGATAATTTTAATGTTTAAATTCATTTACGACAGAGCCTTCCGCTTTCCCGATCTCACTATCTTGTTTAAATGCTAAGAAGTCAAGCTTTCAGCATTGATAAGTAATTTGATGCTGAACCTTTCCGTTTAAAAATTATGGAATGTGAAATGTGTGAAAATAATTACATGTTAAATATACACATGGGGTTTCCAAATAAAAAAAATATGGTTATTAGCTATTATAAATTTTTAACACATGCATATATTTATTATTAATATTTTAATAAATGTCTGAGCATGGGAAAATAGCCGCATGAAGATTTTCGCTAATTAAAATACGTTAAGGCAATTCCCGTAGAGAAATGTGCCACGGAAATTTCCGCAAATATTCTCTTAGTGCGGAAACTCCCAAAAGGACGTTTATATTGTTTATAAGTCAGCGGATATTTATTTTCGCTGAATATTTGTTTAACAATAAACTGCGTCAGTTTGACAACGACCTTACCAAAAATGCAAAGGACCTGAATAATTAAAACTTGTCACATTTACTTACACTCAAGTTTTGTTAGTTCTGATGGGACAGTAAAAATTTTCGGACTAAAACCTCCGGCTGGACGCTCAACTTTGCGGCTCTTAAAAAGTTTAAACAAGAAAGATCGGTGCAAAACTGGAAGAACAATAGAAATATTCATTTTGATTTCAAAAAAACAACGAACGAATGTTTTTTCACAAATCAATTACAGTTGACTCCCTCTATAACAACTCTCCTTATAACAATTTTTCTCTATATAGCAACTTTTCCATGTATTTTAATGTAATTTCCATGTAAACTTTATTTTTCAGCCCTTTGTGTATGTAGTGTACAAATTAAATGTTCCATATAACAACTTTTCCGTGTAACAACCATTTTTGCCCTTCCCTTCAGGGTTGCTATAGCCAGAGTCCACTGTATAGCGGTTCCATTTAATTCAGCAAATTTTTCCCCTTACAGCGAAAAACCGTTACAGAGACCAGAAATTTGTATTTAAACAATTGGAGAACGTTTTTCATTGGTTGCATCTTGTACCACCGTTATAGACCGAGAACCGTTATAAGGGCGCCGTTATAGAGAGAGTCGATTGTAATCGCTGTCGCAGTTGCTGTAAGGGCCGTACGAAAACATTTTCAATCAAGTACGTATATGTATACTTGACAAAACTATGGTCTATAACGGACCACGTTTTTGGAGTATCAAGGTGGTGCAGTCGACCCTGTCTATAACGGTTTCCCTTAAATCAACACAGTTATAGCGAAAAACCATCATGGAGAATAGAAATTTGTATGTTCACAATTGGAGAAAATTTTAAGGCATCTACTGCCACTGTTATAGAGGGAAAACCGTTGTAAGAGAGCCTGTTGTAAAAAAAATCGACTGTACACTGAACATAAAGAGGCTTACATTTGCTTTGTAAGAAGCAATTTAGGATGACAATGATTTCATGAAAAATTGGTGCACATTCCGTATATCACGAATTCCTATACAGTGGAGTCTCTCTATAACAAGTCTCTTGATAACATCAGTTCTCTGTAACAAAATTACCTATTTTTACCGCCCTGCGAACATTAAGGTACATATTTAATGTTCCATATAACAACTTTTCCCTGCGAAAATATTTTCGCCCTTCCCTTCAGAGTTGTTATATGGAGACTCCACTGTATCTACCTCTATACCAGACCAAAACTCCTACATCCTGTAAGAACTGTACTTCTCAAACTTCAGAGTTTAATAGCAGAGCGAATTCCTAATAAAAAAACACACATACATACAATGGATTCTCTCTATAACAACTCTCCTTATAACAACTTTATTTTTCAGCCCTTCGTATAGCTATGTTAAATACAACATTAAAATGCAATATTACAATGCAATATTAAATATTGCAGTGTGTATATTAAATGTTCCATATAACAACTCTTCCGTGTAACAACCATGTTGACCCTTCCCTTCAGGGTTGTTATAGCCAGAGTTCGCTGTAGTCAAAACCTAAGAAAGGTGACAAAGGTATTATTTATTGAAAGTGTATGCGGCCGTGGGCAGCAAGGGCTTACTAGTAAGTATGTGCATAAAATGCCAGTGAAATGGCTTTTCCTGTAGGTATATGTATTTATCTTATGTATGTTATGTATACATATAAATAATCCCCTGAATGCCTTCACAAGCCCACTCTATCGACGTATTTAACAAAAAACTTTAATCAAATAGTTATTAATCGTTTTATGGTAGGTATACAGTGGAGTCTCTTTATAACAACATTTCTCTGTAGCAACATTATTTTTCCAGACACTCGTGCATGTTAGGTGCATATTTAATGTTCTGTATAACAGCCTTTCCCTGTAAAAATATATTTTGTCCTTCCCTACAAAGTTGCTATATGGAGACTCCAGTGTATAAAAACTCAGAAGGTAAGGGCGAAAAATGTTGCTACAAGAAAATGTTGTTATACAGAACAAAAAATACTTACTTTACATGTACGAAGGGCTGGTAAAATAATGTTTTTACCAAGGAATGACATTCGACAAAATATGAATTAAAATTCGAATTTTTTTTCGAAATGTTTTTCTAATTATAGTTTTTTCTAATTATGAATACAAATTTTAATTTCGGATATCTAAAATATAAATTCTAATTCCAATACAAATTTATTCAAACATTCAGACAAATGAATACGGATTTAAATACTTTTCGAATAATTTTAAAAAATTATATGTAATGCAATCTGGCATAATTTGTAGCTTAAAATAAATGTTTAAATCAAAAAGCATCCATATTTTTGACAGAAAAGAATTTTAATTGGAATTTATAATTACAAATACATTCGAAATTCAAATTCGTAATCAAAAGTTGCCATTTGGATTCCGATAAATTATTGGTATTCGAAAATTATTTTATTATTTTGCTAATTTCCGCCTTCGAGTAAGTTTTTTTTTGCAAAATCAGGGTATTGCAACAATGATTTTTTAAATTGGCAGTAATATATAGCAATTTTGTCCGTAAAAGCATCGATTTTTGTAAAATCAGATTTGCGGAATCAATTTATAATTTTGTGTATTGATTTTGCTTTTATTTTAAGCTACAAATTATGCCAGATTGCATTACAAATAATTTTTTAAAAGTATTCGAAAAGTAGTTTAGTGCGTATTCATATGTCTGAATATTTGAATCAAATTGTATAAGGATTCAAATTTATATTTTAGATATCCGAAATTTAAATTAAATTCATAATTACATTTATATTAAATTCAGAATTATATAGGAAAACGCGTATTTTAATTCGAATTTTAATTCATATTTTTTCGGATGTCATACCTTGTTAAATATTAATGAATATTATTTCGCTAATGATAACTACTACGTATGCACAAGTATTCATTTGAATAATAATTACTAAACGAATATTAATAAATATTAAATATATTATTACCATAAATATTAAATATATTATTACCATAAATATTAAATATATTATTACCATAAATATTAAATATATTATTACCATAAA
>JAQGBT010005082.1:0-15051 GCA_034698585.1 Disparrhopalites patrizii
CTCTCGCCTCTCTCGCCTCTCTCGCCTCTCTCGCCTCTCTCGCCTCTCTCGCCTCTCTCGCCTCTCTCGCCTCTCTCTATATTTCCTACAAGTGACTGCACAATAAATACGGCCGCTCCCGCTCATGTAGTCATATGGCTCCGGCAAAAATAATACCAACTTTATTGGGCGACTTACAACGTGCTTCTTCTTTTGGGGGAGACAGACAATTTTTTAAGAGTGGAAAAAAAACGTTTACATGATAGTATTAACTTGGAGTAAATCCAGGGCTCATGCACGCAACAATAAAAATAAGTTTTGTTTGCTCAAGAAAACGAAAATGAAAACAATTGCGCAGGAGAAGTTTCGTAAGGCTGGAGAAAGATGCGTGATCTGTTGGGACATATTTTCTATGGGGAAACAACAAAAACTTGCTTCTTGACAATTTTTTGATGATGAGAATATTCTTGATTCTTTTTTTTTTCTGACGGAGCAAGTACACAAAGTTCGACTTGTGCTCATCTGCTGGGAAAACAATTTTTTTCCCCTGTCACAAATATTACAATGAGATTCCCTCTTAGGTACGCAGATGCAAGTGGTTTTCTTTCGAAATAAGTATTTTGAAGGGAAAATGTATTTTTTTTCTTCTCTTCCTCTCTGGATAATTTTGGGACGGGAAGATCTTGAGAAGCACTCGGCCGTGCTCTTCCAGTTCCTCTGTATGAAAACAAAAATGGGAATGGGAAAGGAGCTTCGTGGTGCGTTCATGTTTAAGAAACTTGTTGCTGTCTGATCTATCAAGTCATCTATTCTTCGGCGGAGAAAAAAGGACAGCCCGTGAAGACATTTGCTCAGATGTCATGCTGACGCAGGAGGAAGAGCGGGATTTCTTCCCGGCCCTCCAAAGTCAATATTATTCTTGTTGAATATTGAGATTGATTCTTTTGGTTTGAGGAGAATGTGGGCCATGGGATTGTCCCTCCACCCAAGCACTTGCGCACCCACTGATCCTCCTAAAAGACTCCTCACAAGATCCCTCTCTGCCCCTCCTCGGCTTGACTAACAAGAGATCTCCTCCAAATTCACTCACTAGCCCCTCTTCACCCTTCAATAGCTCAGACTTGGGCTTTTGAAATGTTGCCAACTAGGATTATTGTAGCTACTCGGGTGGAATTGTACTTTTAACGATGTTCCTCCCGCTTATCATCCTCAGTTTCTAAGGTCTGCCGGCTCTCTTTTGTCCCCATAGACTGCCCTCCCTCATGTATCTCAAGAGCCTCATTTGCGTTGGTTCTGGGAAAGCCGAGTCCAAAGTAGTTTCATTAGCCCAATGACTCCCGCAATCAGGACCTTCCAATGCACTCTGGGTCCAGGGACACTTTCTCTCTCTCTCTCTCTTCCTCTTCTTCTGGCTTCTTGTGGCTCGGATGAACTATGTCACCCAAAGCATTCCCCCCCGCCGGCCTAATCAAATTAATATGCGAGCAACCAGTGCACGTCTCCCTCCACCTCAACCAAACTCCATTTCAAATTCAAAATCTGGACATGAGTCTCCTTCCAGTGTTTACTCTCAACATGGAAATCTACGATGCAGCATGGGAGTGAGGTTGGAAGCCAGTAATTCCATTTTCCTCCTCTCTTTCTCGCCAATTACGACTCTGCATTCGCAAGACGGAAACCCGATTGAATCTCTGATATCGCTAGAATGAGACGGCAATGAGCCTTCCTCGAAACCTACGGAAAGCTTCTTAGGAATTTCACTTCCTTTAAGTGCTCAACTTTGGCCGTTTTTCCAAAGCGCCATCATGGAATTCTGCCGCTCTTTCAGAGTAGGAGATAATTTCTAATTGACTTTTCCCCTGGATTGGCCAAGAGCATTGACCGGAGAATGGAATGAAAGATGCAGAGGTTTGATTAGAAGCATGCAAATCAAATTCAGCCAATGCCTCAAGAGCCGTTCCAATCAAGTGCTGAGCACTCATCAATACTTTTATTTCTCGTCTCCCACCATCGATCAAACAGTTGATTCTTTTCCAGAACGTCGACCTTCTTAATGCTCAGTTCATGCATGGAAGTCCTTGTTTACCATCGGGACACTTAAGTGGAGCTTCCAGAAATTCCGGGGGAATGAAGTCGCTTTGGGAAAGAGAGTTAAAATGGCTCGGAAGCGGGAATTTAGGGAAATGCGCTAATCCGCCGTCCTTTGTCGCCTTTCGCCCAGCCGTGAAGTAATTGGTTGTAAATGGGATGTTGGAGGCCTTTCATGAGCTTGCTTCTGGGATGTAAAAATAGAGAATCTTCGCACATGTTTGTTGGAGACGTAATTGAATTTGTCAGTGGGATGACCATGAGACAATGAAGTCCCTTTGTCTCACACCAATCGCCGGCCTCCTTCACAATGGAGCAAATGTGCATTGGAAGGATATACTCGTAGAGGGGGAGAACTTACTAAAAATAATATGAATTATTTCGAGCCCAGTCTCTGTCCGTGGCAGATTCCTGGCGCAATCTTCACGTTTGAGACTGGAAAAGGGGTTTTTATAAGCACTTGGGAAATTGCTCTACTAAAAAAAGTGGTGAGACCACAGAGGAGATTCTTGGAGCGCCTTTTTTGTTTTTTCCCCTCTTGCTTTTCATGAGACCATTAATACAAATCACTTGTTGTCGGATACCTAATCAGACTCGGAAATGGCTCAGTCCCTCTCTCTCTCTCTCTCTTTCTCTCTTTCTCTCTATTGCTCTCTCACAATTTTCTGCATGTCCCTCTTTCCCCTTACCTTCGCCCAAGTGCAAATAGTGATCCAATAAGCCTCTGCTCCACTTTATTTTACTCACCCGCTTCCGCTCTCTCCAATTTCATTTGTGGGCAAAAGTTTATGAAGGGACAGGGAAGAGGGAAGTTTCTGGGAGTAATTACTTATTTCTGGTGAGGGCAAAGTCCCTCATATATTCCTCCTTCCTTCCGGTCTTCCCTTGTTGTTTCAGCTGTCATCCTCCTCACTTCATGCTCAGCCAAAAGAGCTTAGAGAGCCTCTGTCTCCCATTTTTTCCTCACTTTTTCTTCGGGGGTTGAGCTGGATTAGAGGATAATATCTCGGATGTATGGTCTTAGCCCAGCTACTCTTCTCCACATCCTCATCTCACACATTCTACACTTGCTCCCTTGCTCCCGTCTTCCCTCGCACTCCCAGGGAGAGAGATGAGGAGGCGGGAGGAAGAGTGAGAGTGAGAGTGAGAGTGAGAGTGGGACTTGGTCCGGAAAGGAGAGCTCCCACTCCGGACAAAGGACTCAGGATGAGGCTGAGAGAGTGAAGACGCCTGCAGTGCTCCCTGCCCGTCTCGCAGGGGAAAGACTAAGCAGACCTCCCAAATCCCACTTGCCCTTAAAATCCAATTATTATTCGAAAATTAGTATTAAGCCTAGCGTTTATAAATAGCTCTCTACCACCTACATGTATCCCGTGAATTATGTAGGGAGGAGAAAGTTTCCCTTTCCTCTCCGTCTCTCTGTCTCTCCGTCTCTCTGTCTCTCTGTCTCTCCCACTCTCCCTCTTTCCTCTCTACGACTTCTGCCTTGTCATGGCCCACTGCTACAAGAGACTCGCGTGTGCCTATAGGAAAGTGCAGTGCAATTAATTACGCGTATAAATCCTGTGTCGGTGCGTCCGGAAACCTTTCCCTTTGGCCCACCTTCACGCGCACTTTCAATACTCCGACACACTCTATAATCCCTCACACTCACTACAAACTCCGCCAGGGCTGGAGGAACACCTCCAAATTCTCATTAAGCACCAGGAACGAACCAGGTGGATTCCCCTCTGCACTTATTAACAAGTCTCTATATTTCTGCCTCTCTCTCTCTCTCTCTTTCTCTATTCATTTTGGTTGTTCTCTCCAAACCAGATGCAAATGTTTTGAAAGAGGAGAGGATGAAGAGGAATCGGACGGGGGAAGTTGAGACCTTGTTTTCCTTCCAACTTACAAATCATGGCATTTTTTCCTCCTCGAGAGGAAAATACAGTCTCGTAGGTATCATAAGCAAAAGAGATGGGTAGTGAATGGGAAGAGAAAAGGTCGGCATATGAACTGGATGGAGTAAAGAGAAACCGAGAGAGAGAGAGAGAGAGAGAGAAAGTAAGGAGAGAAGAAGGCGGACAGGGACAAGAGAGATGAAGAAAGAAGTGGAGAAGGAAGAGAAAGAGGAAGTGACAAGTGTGAGTTGTAGAATCTCTGGGGAAAGTCCTTCTCTCTCGTCTCTCGCATAAGCCTCCAATGTGCTCACTTTTAATCCTGTCCTCTCCCTTCCCACCTCGCACCCTTCATCCGCCTTTCCCTCCATTCGTCTATAACTTCGTATCCTCGGAATGCCTCTCTCTCCTTGCTCCTGACCCCGGATTTCCATCCAATGCTCCCATCCCTCTCGTCCGCCTAAGTGAAATCGAAGAAAACCCGGGTCCAAGGATGTTTCTGCGGGTTGACTGAGGTAGAATGGCGCAATTCCGGATTCTTTTCATGCCCTAGTCAAGGAATAAAGACGGGAAGAGCACTCTATATGTTCCTATGCACATGTTATGTGTTTCGATCTCTGTACGTACAAAAATGCACAATAAGTTTAAACAAAGTGACGTGTAAACTGTGCGGCTCCATTTGTATGAATAAGTAATGCAATTTAGAGACTCGGAACGGCTCTCCATTCTCCTCTGTCTCTCTCTTCCCTTCCTTTGGAAACAAATTGGAAGAAGTATACAGAATGAAAAATAACAACCACAACAAGTCAGAAGGTGTTGTCAAAAAAAAAGTCCATGGGGAGTAAATAGACAAAAAAAAAACTTGACAGCGTCACAAAAGAATATCGAGAAGACAAATGCAGGAAAAAACTGGAGAAGACTTTTAGGAAGGGAGTTCCTCATAGTCCTCATAGCTTCCTCAATTTTCCCCAACATTCTTCTTTCACCCACAAATTATGGAAATTGGCGCCCGGAAAAACATGGGCGATTACCTTCCTTGAGGAGCTTCTTTGGCACAGCATTTGGAAGCAATATGATTGGGAAAAGCGTGGGCTATGTGAAAGAAGTGATGGAATTCGGCCTCGAATCCGGGCTTGTACCAGGAAGGAGGAAAAGCTTGGGAAGAGACACAATTAGGGAAGAAGATGCACTTTTCCCCCGATAAAGACAAAGGCCTTTCCGCCTCCCACTTATGCCCCATTATGCCGTATGGAAAGCCTGGAAGGAATAGTGCTCATATAAGGAGGTTTCCCTAGGTCACTAAAACACAGGACGAAGCCTAACCACCATAAAAACTCTCCCCACGGTCATTGAATGGGGAAAGCACGTGCTAGTTCTCTCTCCACTTGTCTCCATGGCGTCTTTGGAGAGTGAGGAGTGCGAGGAGAGCGAAGAGAGCGAAGAGAGTGAAGAGAGAGGAATGGAAGCACTCCCATTTACTCCCACTTTCCCCATATCCCCCCTCATTTTCGAGAAGAGGCATTTGTGGGAAACGCGGAAATTGTCCCAGTATGAAGTTATTGGTGGAAAGAGGGAGGGAGAAAGCCAGGGAGAATGAGAGCGGGAAAGATTGGGAGAGAGAAAATAGACTGGGAGAGAAGCATGTTGAGTTGAAGAGGATTTCTTTAAGCATTTAGTAAAAACAGCCATTAAAACCCGCAGAGCTGGGAATGTGACCCTCGTGTAAACCGTAAAAAGGGGATTTTAAGGCAAGAAGAGAGAGAGTGAGTGAGAGGGAGTGAGTGCGTTCTCTCTCTATTTATGCTTCGTTGATTTAGAATCCAAGCAGTGTGGCATTGTATCCGCTTCACTGCAATTTATAGCTCACTGGATTTTACTTACTTTTCTCTCTTTCTCTCTAGCCAGTGACTGAAGCACTTCTTCCGTCCCTTTTTGTCTTCTCTCCTTCATCCTTCCTCCTTCCTCCTCAGAATCCGAGTCTCTCTTCTTCCATTCTCTCACACTCTCTCCTTTCTTGGCATCTCTCCTATTCTCGCTTTTCTCCCTCTCCCTCACACACTCTCCATCTATCTATTCTCGTCATCCTGTCCTCGCACGTGTTGTGAGGTGCTGCGCATATGTGGAGCGGGAGAAGGGAGAGTGATGGAGGACAAATCAAGAGGGACTTTCTCTCTCCCTCTCTCTCTCTGCACTCATCTCCAACTAAATTACCTGTTTCCTCTCATCTTGCATTTTAAACAACGTCACTCACTCGCCTCAGCTCATCCAGCCTCATTCTCCCCTCCCAAAGCCTTGTTGTTCCTTTCCTCGTCCCAAAAAACAATCATCTCCTCTCCCCAACAAGCCTCTGATCATCCTCCGTTGATTCCATTTTTCTCCTTTCCCGGACCATCTTCCCTCCTCCTCCGTCTCCTCCGTCTCCTCCGTCTCCTCCGCCGCCTCCTCATCCTCCCCTCTGCATCTCCGTTTTTTCACTTCCCTACCCCACGTCCTTTGCGTATGCAAACATTTGTTCTTCTCGTCCTTGACGTAATATTGGTTTTGGTTCAATAGATTTCGTAACCAAATATTTGATCCACCAACCATCTCTCTTTTGTTTCAACATTTTTTTATCGAGAAGAAAATGTGAGAAAGATTGTTTCTTTCGTTGCTCTCTTTTTCTAACTTTTATCTCTGCCAGAACAAATAGCAGGAACTTGTAAACTGGCCATGAATTAGCAGAGGTTGTGGAAGAGGGCTCTTGGCCGGATTAAGAGAAAAGCGTGGGAGCTTCGAGGATGATGAATCGATGGAAATAAATGAAGAGGCAAACATCTTGGAGGTAATGCAGGAGATTGGGAATCATAGAAAGTAATGCGCAAAGAGTGCAATTCTGTGTACATCTCTCTGAAGGAAGATATGGGGAGTCTGGGAGCTATTTTCCCGGAGAATTTTAGTTTTGAAGTGCTTAATAGGAGAAATCAGCTAGTTTGATAAAAGATCGTCATTTCCATATCGGAACTGAAAACATTGGGAGAGGGAGAGAGATGTAGATGGGAAAGGGAAGAGCTTGGAGGACTGATGTGAGTGCAATGGGAAATAAATTGGCTCTCTTACATTCTCACAAGTGCGTATGCATGTTGAGCCCAGAAAATCAGAGCCAAAATAGAGGAAGCTGGGTCACGTGGGAGCCAATGACATTTCGGAAATTTGAAATCAATACACACTCGTACGAGGCATATGGGAAATCCCTCCTTCCTCGCTCTCTCTCTCTTTCACTCTTTTTTCTCTCTCTTCATCATATTTTCCCCTTCGACCTTCTTTCTCCTAGTCATATATTCTTCAATTCCTCCTTCCCCCGCTCTTCCCATCACATCTTGTCTCTATGTACACCAATCGGAGTTCTATTAAAAAACAAAGTTGATCTCAAGTTTGAAGGAGAGACATAGAAGAGGAAGGAAGGAAAGAGAGAGAGAGAGAGAGAAAGTGAGAGAGAGAGAAAAAAAAGTTTAAAAACTAATTGGATATGAGAGAAGATGGAGAAGGAGAAAGTGGAAGGGGAAGATGCATGTTGAGTAATGTTTTGTGCGGAGCAGGGCAAATCTTAGAATGGGATGAGTTAGAGCAGGGCGTAGAGTATTTATGAGAGTGGATAAGGAAATTGTGATCTAATTTGACGTTGATACCTCATATTGCCTCTCGCTTACCTCAGCCATGCTCCAGCAATCTCTGCCTCTCCCCCTCTCTCCGTCCCTCTTGTTATATTGCCCCAAATCCTTTTGTTTTCTCCAGCAAAAAGGTACAAATATCCCAATACCAACGTGGAAAGGCTTCAGCCTTCATTTTTTCCTTCACCGGTATGTGAAGGGCCTAGAAAAACAACATTTCCTCCTGCCTCCTTCCTCCTCTGCCCACACATGGTCATTCCAAGACGGAGAAATTCAGGGAATTCCTGGGGAATTACAAAACAAGTTTCGGAGAAGGAGGTGGGAGTCATATTTCACATTATTGATTGTTGCTAGGAGAAAGACGGAAAGACGGAGACACGGAATGTGTATCTAGAGGAAGGACAAAACAGATGCTGAAAGAGAGGAAGGCAAGGAATTGGAAAGGGAAGAGCGTGCGGTAGGAAGAATGTGCCGGTGCACATTAGCGGGAGAAATGAGAGTAAGCACTCACTCTCTACCTGCCCGGAGTCTTTAAAAGTGCGGGAGAAATGTTTTTGAGAGAGAGAGAGAGAGAGAGAGAGAGAGGAAGAAAGTAGAGGAGAGACTCCGAGGGAAGAGAGAGAAGCCTATTGATTTTCCCATGCACCAAGTGTAGGTTGTAATACCCAAATTATCTGCCAGGTTGACAGATGCTCCTAAATAACTTGATAATTGGACTCAGAGCACACTCCAGGTGGCTTCACTTGTTTATTCGCACTTCCTTCAACTCCTCCCACCCTTCTCTCTCTCCTCTCTTGCTCCTCATCAGCATCTCATCAGCATCTTTTCCCTCATCATGTTCCTTCCTGGAAATCTCTCCCTCAATCCCCGTCTCGTAATGAGGGAGAGTCATGAGTGCCGTCAAGGGATTCCAGTGCCATTCAGAGGAAAATCGACAGCTAAAGGATGGAGTTACCCACAAGATTTGAGTCTCCTCCGGCGCTCCTTTGAAGCCGCCTTTCTTCGGCCGTGCCTGAATGAGGCAATACGCTTGTGACACTTCCTGCTTCTATTTCGTGCGTATTTCGACTAATTTTCCCACGGCCTAGGGCAGGGACAAAGCATTGTTGAAAGAAAAAGAAAGGAGAGGACAGAGAAAGGAAAGTTGTGGCAGAAGTCACCCCAAGGCTATCTAATAGGACTGGAGTATGGTTTGACAAGGGAAATTTCGTGGCTCCGCTCTAATGGCGAAGCTAAGTGAAGGGGAGAAGGGGGTAATAATAATATTAAAATGACTGGAGGCAAGATATAATTAGTTAGTTAAAGAGCATTAGAGTAAGGGTGGAGGGAGAGGCGGAAATGGGATTTTTGTGCATCCAAACAAGTCTGAAATGGTTGCTCTTGGACTTGAGCGATCCAATTTGATTTGGCACGTTGTTGCCATAAATTAGCCGGCGAAAGTCAGCTAATTGTAACTTTGTTGCTGGGAAGGAGGAGGACGGGAGAGAGGGCAAACTGGGGAATTTAAAGGATCTTCCTCGTCGGCGGAGCTCTTTAATCAAGTAATTAGATTAAAAGTACAAGTCTTGCCAAGGAGCCACTCCACCTATTAAATTATTAGGCCGGCCATCTTACACCAACTCTTAACCCTCTCAAGGAGTCCTGCCTAATAATGTCACGGCCTATTTCCTTCTCCCTCTATTTTCATTCACCTCTTCATGGATACTTGTAGCTATATCTATACAGATGCATATAGAGACGGTGCCCATATCTGCTCTACAAGAATAATTCTGTAAGAATAAATTCCCTTCCTCTCTCCGTCCCCGCTTTTCTCCGCACCCGCGCCTCCTCTGCCAACGACATCCCCCAGAATACACACTGCCAAGTGAAAGCATCCGGAAATGGCTTCAAAGTCTGCTTCAATGTGAAATGTGACACCAATAATCTATATGATCCTTTCACCGGGGGGAGAACTTGTTGAAAATCTTCTTGGGCAGAGGTCTGATAAAGGGGAGAAGGAATGGAGAGGAGGTGGAAGAGTCGGGGAATGAGGCGGCGGCGGCGGAGGAGGAGGAGGAGGAGGAGGAGGAGGAGGTGGCGGCGGAGGAGGAGGCGGAGGAGAAGAGTGAAGGAAATATCTTTGGACACTAATTGAAAGTTGGCGCTGTGAAGAGGAGCGTGACAAAGAATAATTAAATGCGGTCCTTTGACCCGGATGTTATAAAATCTCGCCCTCCCAGCCAAGGGAGGATGGGGACTTTTGTAGACATGTGGAGGAGTGTGTCTATTCAAGGGAGTTGAGAAGAAAAGGAGATAGAGAGGAAATCGTTGGGAGAATCTCCTCTCCTTTCAAAGGACTTCTTCTCGCTCCACAAATGTCCCCTTCGCCTCCTCACATGTGTTTTTTGCCTGGCTCGGAGTGCCTCGAGGGCCCGGAGAAAATCTCTGGCCAATTCATGTCTCAACTGTCTTCGTGAATGCTGAGAGGGAAAGAAAATAAGTTTTTTTTTTACCTCCCAAATCCTATTCCCTTGTCTCCATTCTCCCAGAAACTCAATCACTTCTTTCTCTCTCCTTCCCTCTGACTTTCTCCCTCTCATTTTCTCTCTCTCTCTGACTTTCTCCGTCTCTCCCTCTCCCGCTCTCTCTCCACTGACTTTCTCTTTTCTCATTCCCGGCCCTCTCGCCCCGTCTAGAAGGAGTCCCACTTGTGCCTTTGTCTGATTATAGGATTGCAATAATTACAGTTATTACCCTCATCCGCTCACACATAAAAGCTATCTTTCCCTCCACAAGCACAATTGGATGGATGTGGGGAGGGAGGTGAAGGGGGAGGCCGTTTGGTGGGCTCCGTCTTTGTGGGTGGCGAAAGAAGTGAAGATTGTTGAGATGTGGCCGTGAGTCTCCAAGGCAAAGTCATCACCCGCGTCCTCATCTTGAACTCGGTGGAGTGCAGAGCGCCGATAGCCGTACTTATGGCTTAGTTAGCTTATGGCCCTACTTCCCCCTCCTTATTATGACTGCTCCTCTCATTCCTGGAAGAACAATAAAATTGATCATGTTCACCAAATAGCTCATTTAGCAAGGGATTTACAGCTCCAACGTTACCGCCTTCCCATCCCTCAGCTCACATTGATTTCCCCCAATCTCCTTCCCATCTCTCCCCCTCTTTGTGCCGTTTCTCCCTTTGATGGTCGTCTCCGTTCCCAGGACGCCCTCGCTCTCTCTTGTCCCTCCGCTCCCTTTGAGAGCTACATGGACGTGAGAGGCGTGCTTGGAGGGTCAAAAGGATTTTTAATCCTGGCCACAAAGCCTAATAATGCTCTCGGGGGGATGTTGTCAAGCCTTGTAGTGTACATCCTTTCATTCCTTTTCTGGGCTGAATGTGCATACTTATTATGTCTCTCCTCTTTGTCTCTCATGAATCAGCTTTGGGGTTAATTATCAGCACTTGTGCAAGGGACTCTTCCTTTGATGAAAAGCAAATTTTGCTTTTATAGTTTTATTTCCCTCCAAATGCCACATCCTCGCCGGGGAGAATTTGCGCATTTGTATAGCGTCAATTTTATTAGGGCTCTATGTGAGGGCTGGAGTGGGAAAGAATTCCCACTATTTCCCCCCGCCGTCCTCAGTGCTAATGAAGAGCTTTTAGGGATGCTGAATTACAGGGTGGAGAGGACATCCATTTTGTTTGCACATCCACACTTGAAAATGAGAGGAAAGGCTTGGTGGAATCCCACCTCTCTTTTTGCACCTCCAGCAACTTTTCCTCCTGTCCGGACAGTGATCCTTGAAAGGCCGTGGAAGGACTGGAAGCACCCTGTACATACGTCCAGTCGTGTTCCTCTTCTTCCCTCAGATTCCCCTTCCCTACGGAGACATGAGGACCTTCCGTCATGCTTTTCCTGGGATTTCGGAGCTTTTCAAGAGGATATTATGGGATGCACAAGTGTGTGGCTGGATCCTCTTTCTCTCCTCTTGAGCCACGGACAACTCTTTAAATAGTCCCGCCATCTCCGCCCCTCCATTCACTCGGCAGAAACTTCTTTTATGGGCCATCCTGCACTCTTCCCTTATCAACCCTTCCTACCACCTTCATCCCCACAAGCGGAAGTTCTCTCTTCCCCACAAAAACTTTCTCATGACAGTGACAGTCTCTGCAGGGGGAAAAATATTGTGCAAAATCAAAGTTGCCATAAAGGTGAAGTAACATGGGGAAGTTACTCTTTTTGGGAGGGAGTAAATAGCCAGAAAAGTGATATACTTGCGCTGACAGGAGCGATGTGTAATAAATTCCCGGAAAAAATCCTTTGGGCCTAAAGGGACAAGTATAAAAGAATGGGAAGGGAAATGGTGTCATAATTTGTTGGGAGCTCTGAATGTTGACGGGGGAGCGGGGAGTGAGGATGGACGAGTGAGGGAAAGTCCTCGGGGGGGGGGGGGGAGAAAGAAGAACTGATTGAAGAGGGGAAAGTGCGGAACTGAGCTCCTAGGGGAAAGAGGGAAGTGGAAGTGGAGGGCGAGGGGTTGGAAGGGCTGGAATGGAAGACTTTCCCTTGTCCAGGAAGAAAGGTGGGTGGCTCAATATATTGGATTAAAATGGGAGTGTGTCATGTGGGTTCTGCTCCAGCGGTTCCACATTCTGCATTTGCGCCCATAGAAAAACTTCCACGCGAGAACTATTGCATTTATGGAGCCAAATAAATGTAAAGGGAGAGGAATAGGAATCCTTTTTTCTCTCTAATAAATCCCCATTTACCTCCTTTCAAATGTTCCGAGCCAAAGGTTCCGCCGTGGACTTTGGGACCTTTGTTATGAGAAACTCTCGTAAATTGGGGGATCTTCTATTCCTTTATATCCCCACCATTTCCTCTTCCACCTGTTCTCCCCCTTTTTGTGCCTGCGTCCACAGGAAAAACTTGATTTCGTCCCTGTCTTCATGTATAACCATAAAAAATCTCAATTTTCCCCATTTTTGTTGAAATCAAAACAGAAAAGGATTCCATTCCACATGAACCTCCTTTGGGTATTCTTATGTATTGTTTTGGATCAAGCAATATGCTTTAGGACGGAAGCAAGTCGGAATGTCTAATTTGAAATGGAAGGAGTTGAGTGCAAAATTGAGCTATTAGTGTCGAGCATTTGTATTGGGGGGAGAAATCCCTCGGAGGTGATTTCTACCGGCAGTAATGAGGATGATTTATGATTGTCACACGATTTGCTTGGAAAGACTTGCTCCTTCCCCGTAATGTAGCCACATTGTTTATGACCTTCTTTCTTTCACCTTTCAAGAGAAATGTCTGGGGTATGTTTAGCGGGGAAATTTAAAAGCAATCTGGGATAATGTCATAGTGAGAGTTGTGAGAGTGTATCTTTGTACATGCCTTTTTGTCGACTCTCCCTTCTCCTCCGACGATGCTGACGCAGAGATGTTCCTTGCCTTAGCTCTTCCTTGCCATAGCTGAGGAAAGGGTGAGCGTATGTGCGTATGTGTGCTTTGTGGTGCTTTCGGAATAAAACAAATTTCCCCTGGAGAATAAACACACCCGGAATGCTTTCACTCACTCAGACACGCTTGTTGTGGCGGATGGCTCTGGGCGTTTTCAATCCTTCCCCTCCCAAGTCCTCTGCGGAATCTCTCTAAGCACTCTCTCCATTAGTCCTTGTCTCCACATCCAGCCATTCCTTAATCACTTTCCCATCCATCCAACCAGCACCCAGCTTTCTCCTCATCCTCCCTTCCTCTCCTGTCTCCTCTCCCTCCAATTTGTCCCACACATACCTCTCCGACTCTTTCATTTTTATTCCTTCCCCTTATTCCCACTGCTTATCTCTTACACTTTTCTCCATAGTAAAGCGCTCCTTTGAGTGGAAGGAGGAACACATGTGCTCCTCCGGCCAGTAATTGCTCCTACTCATCCCAAGAAATGCAGAAGTAGAGGGGAAGAGCACTTGGGATCCTCTCTCTCTCTCGCTCTCTCTCTCTCTCTCTCTCTCTCTCTCTCTGTCCCTCTCCCACATACTTTGTCAACTCACACTCCTCGGGTTTCGTGGGGAAGAGGAGGATTTTTAATAGAATAAAGAAATTATATTCATGTTCCTCTGCACTGGCCAAGATAAAGGGAGTGAAGAGCCTCTCGAGGCGCTCCACACAAATTTATTCCTCTTGAGGCAAATCCCAAGGCTGGCTTCTTCCTCGTCCCCGTCCACGTCCAGTCCTTTCCATGCTGGTAAAACATGTCACCAAATGGACTCGCGTCCCCCATCACGACTTGAGTCCGCCCACTAACGAATTACATACATTACACCGGGACGAAATAACTTTTTCCCTTAACTTCTTTTTTATTCATTTCATTTTACCGAGCGGGTCTTTTCCCCCAGAAAGTTATGAGTTCTTTTTTTTTGTATTTTATTTCCACGGAAGGAACAATTGTAAGTGAAACCTTTGCTCAACTTTTCTAATGAGGTTCCCCTTCAGCATGTGTCCCAGGCAGGAGGGGAAAGAGGGAGGGGAAGGGAAGATTAAAAGAATTACAGCCTCTTCATAATGCCTCTTTGGCCTGGAAGAAGGATGGAAGGGAGACTCATTATGATGAAAGAGCCTTTTCTCTTCCAATCCTTCCTATTCAAAACAGATGCTCCTTACGAATCTTCTTATGCTGGCTGAATGGCTGAAAAAAGGGCCGTTTCCGAGAAAAGAGACAAGACTCATGCCCTTTCCGGCCTCTCCTGAGGCTCCGGTGGAGAACTTTCCCCAGCATTCCCCATCGATTTAACAGCCCCCACTATTATTTCACTTCAACAGCCATATTATTCAAAATACATGCATCATCTCTCCAAGATACACATGTAATGGCACACACTCTGAGCCACGTCATTCAACTGTCTTTCCTTCTCGTTCTACACACATGGAAGAGAGAGAGAGAGAGAGAGAGAGAGTGAGATACAAGGAGAGTGCATGAGATTTTACGAGCCACAATAAACATGTGTGCAAAATTTTCTCTCCCTCTTCCGGCTGTCTTTACAATGGAAAGTCTTATGGTCTTTACGCCCGGCAAAGCTTTATACTTTAATTGGTGGGAAAAAGAGGAAATCGGGAGTAAAAAATGACAAAAGTCAAGGGAAAACAAATGAAAAAGGAAAAGTGGACAAAGAGATAAAGTGGAAGAGGGAGAGGAATTGATGGAAAGAGAAAGTGACAGGAGAAAGTGAGAAAGTGCAGGAGAGAGCTGGGTGAGTGTGGGAAGGTGCGAGAAATCGATATCTTGGGGCAACTCTCCGTCCCTTCCACCTAATTGTAGAATGAAGTATTGCCAGTGCATCCCAAGAAATTTTTATGAGCTCCCCATTTTTCCTCTTTTCCCTCTTTTTCCTTTCATTCCCCCTCCCTCCCCTGACTGAGACAGAAGGTCTGACTGAGCGTATGTGTTGGTGGGAGGTGATGGGGGGTGAGGGTGTGAGGGGTGAGGGGGTGATGG
>JAQGBT010005083.1:0-15051 GCA_034698585.1 Disparrhopalites patrizii
TTTGGGCCACGCCCTCACACGCTATAACGGTTTTTCTGTAATTTCGAATCCCCCGTCATTAAAACCGTTTTTTAACTTATACCGGTTTTTCTGGCTGCTTTTTGCTAAACCGTTATAAAGAGAATTGACTGTATTTATTAACGCTTCTTGCTTAAACACTTGCGTTGGAATCTACTTACTTGGTGCAAGATACTTACATCCAAACAAAAACATCATGGCTGATTTATAATTATGAATGACGGTGGATACCTTCTTGAGCAGTAAGAGCGTCATGTAGCATATAGCATAACAGAAAAGGCTAAATAAGCCCCTCGCCCATTTCGAGCAAATTTCTGCCAATCCCGCAAGAAATGCCGCTGGACGGAAACGAGAGGATGACATTAAACTGTAGTGTTTGTCAATTATGTATTACATAGTTCGGCTTCCTGCCCCGAAACGTCCTGCCACAAAACCAACTGCCCATGTGCCCATCGCCTCAAACCATTTTGCCACAACAAAATGAATTAATAATTGGGGGAGCTTGTACTTGTGGGTTTTAGATATGTGGTAAATTGATCTGTTTTTGTTAATAAGCTGTGGCAAAGTACTTTTGGTGCACA
Organism: Disparrhopalites patrizii; assembly: GCA_034698585.1. Classification (NCBI taxonomy): domain Eukaryota; kingdom Metazoa; phylum Arthropoda; class Collembola; order Symphypleona; family Sminthuridae; genus Disparrhopalites; species Disparrhopalites patrizii. The sequence goes on from JAQGBT010005083.1 coordinate 600, forward strand.
CGTTTTTCCTCCTGTTGGCGTACAAAAAATCCCTGAATTTTCTGCTAATCGCTGTCCAAAAATTTTCGGGCCCAAAAACCGTTGAGCAAAAAAAAGAACGATTTCCTTATCCTTATTCCCGAAAAACTTTAATTTTGCCCTTATTTCACTGAAAAGTGTTTTTAGCACGAATTAAATTGGATGGATTATCAAATAATATACAAGCACGTCATTTAAATTTTAATTGTAATAAACAGGTTTTATTAATGATTACAAATTACAGCTAAAGTGTGTGCATTAAACTGCACATACCTACTCTGTATACATAATACGTACATACACAAACAAATATTTACCAGACGAAATTCGAGCTTTATTTATTCTCAAAATTTGTAACGAAATCATTTTTTAAAATAGTGACTAAATAATAGCACTGGTTGCCCAATCATGTTTGCTTGGATAACACATGTGCATATATGTATCTACTTAATCATGACGCTTCAGCTATACACATTGTACCCATAATACCCATAATAATGTCATCAGAAGTAATTAGTTACATATGACTTTCCCGCAAGTAGTATAACTGCCTTAAGTGGTTAAATGTGGATATATCGTATTTACGTGCAATACTTGACAAAGGGCTCTCTTCTTCTGGGTAATTTTGTGTAGTACAAACACAAAGTACAATACAGATGCACGCACACATAATGGCACCAATCAACTTCAGCATAAATAGAAGGGAAACAAGAATCAGAATAAAAACGGAAGTAATCAAATAGGTACCATACTCTATGACTATTAATATGTTAGCACAGATAACAGATACACATTCGCGAAGACATGTAGGGAATCAATTTTCTACCTACCCATGTCCAAAATCAGTTAAACATATCAACATAATTAATTTCTTATTCCGGTATTAGTAATTGATGAGCCCCACGTGGATAAAAGCTGGTACACTTGTCAAAAGTTGTTAACAATTTGACATGGGCAATTTGACATTTACGGAGAAATAAATTAGTAATTTTACATAGACGAATTGTGCTCTTATATAATGTTAAATTATTACCATATCTTAATATTTAATATACTTGATTCTTGATGACTATCTGACAAATCTGACTGTATCATGTAATCACTAATCACAGTTCTCAATTCGTACAAATAAAAACGTAAAACCCGTTTATGCATAAATATGAATAGCTTATACATCATTTAATGATTTAATCATCAGTAGTAACAGTAGCGCTCTTCTTTAAATCTCCTTGTTTCTTTTTTGACCTCGTAGATTTCGGAATGATTTCCCGGTGGATGAGGGCTTGTTTCACCAACCTCCGCCTCTCATTATGCTGACGCATGAACTCATTGTACTTCTTCTTCCCTTCCTCGCTGTGAGTCCTCCGAACATGATCCTTGAGATTCCAAGCCGTTTTGAAGCATTTCGCACAATGCTCACAGCCGAAAGGCCTGGCGTCCGTGTGAACGTATTGAATGTGATACTGGAGAGCAAAGTTGCGAGCAAAAGCTTTCCCGCATTGGTCACATATAAACTTCTCGTCATCATGAGTTTGGACTTCGTGAAACAGCTTCATGTGCGTGATGAGCATGTGATTGTTGAAGCAATCCACTTGACATTCTGGGCAAATGAATGTTTTCCCTAGGAGCCTAGACCTCCGGGCTGCCTTTTGCTTCTCCAAAAATAACCGCTGTTGCTCCTTGTAGCGCTTGTTCCCTTCCTCCGTATGCATTTTGGTCATATGAATCTTTAGGATTTCCCTGGACTTGCATATTGTTGGACATTTGTCACAATAAAATTCCCGGGGTGGACTAACTAATGTCTCTGCTTCTGGTGGTTGTTGATCCGGATGCTTTCGGGCGAAATGAACCCTCAGATTAAAATTGGAATTGGTGGTAAAATTGCAGTGAGGACATTCCACTGCCCGAGCTTTATGAATGATGACATGAGAGGATAATTCAGCACGACAGGAAAATCTCTTGGAACAATGAGGGCATTTAAGAGGTGTCAAAATTTGACCAGGAAGAAATTTAGCGCATTGATGTTGCTGATGATTGACAAATTTAATCCGAGATCCACAAATCCGACTGCAGTTCTTGCAAATAAAGCCAATGTTATTGAAATGATCGGATTTAGTATGTTCGAAACACTTTTCTGGGCTCTCAAAATGTTCTGAGCAGTACCAGCATGGATTAGGACATTTGCCTTTTTTAAGACGGTACGATTGTACCAGCTCAAGTTCGACCTTTTTCCTTTCTTCCTGACTCTCTTTGTGAGGCTTCACAGTTTTGTTTTTCCATTCCATTTTAGTCCTCAGGGGACGATGACCTTTGGGCTTGGGTGGAAGCGGATCCGATGATTTTTGTGCAGCAACCGACGAACAAGGTTCAGTGAAAGCGCCCCCAATAATATCATCTTCAGAGGTTCGATTGCCCTCTACCGAGGTTGAGGTCACAGTCTCCGCACATTTAGAAGTTGGAGAAGGCCCACTGCTGTAACCTAAGTTACTAGAACAAGTAGAAATCTCCACATCCTGGAATGTTCCTGGCTCGTCCTTTTCATCTTTATCAAACACCTGCAGTGGCTTGGGCGACGGCATATTGATTTTGGACAATGTTTGGACATGTAATTCAAAGAGCTGAATCTTGCGGAATAAATATGAGCTCATGGATCTAAGGTTTTCAAATTTTTGATACTGTTTAAACAATTCGGTGAGAGCACTCAGGCATTCGGGGCAGAGGTGAAGATTCTCTCCCCAGTCTTCACATTTGTACAGGGCACGGAGGACAGAACTGATTTTGAAAGGTACGTTCTCCACATAAATAATGTCAGACGGATAAATTTCTTCGGACATGTCATGTTTGGAGGTGAGGCTATTAGTGAACTCGGAGAGGGGATCATCGTACGCATCCGAAGAAAATTCCGTTTGCAAAAGATCCAATTTGTTAGATGGATGGAATTCACAAGGTCGGCAGCAGTTCAGACAATGCTGGGACAGCTCCGCTCCACTTGTGAGTAATTCTTCCCAGCAATGCAACCGGGGATCTAAGTACGAATTAATTGTTTTAAAAATTTAACCAAGACACAAAAACAATATAAAAAGAACCTGTTGAACCAAAAAGGCTCTCTTTGCTAGCAAACATGTTTTGTATTACAAAACTTGGGTTTAGTGAACTAACCTGCCTCTTTTAACATGGACACCTCGTCTTCCCACATCTTTCCAGAGGATTTTATATCCCACGGTTGATCACCCATTTTTACGGCGAGTCAGTCCAATTTTTCTCCAGATGAGTATTATTTCCTTTAAAAGTAAATAAATTTTGAAGGATAAATTAATTTCAGTCTGAATCAAAATTTCAAAAAATCTTCTGTATTGAAAGATAAATTTTCAATAACAAAGGAAGAATTCGTAACTGACAGCTTTCTTTAATACACAATCAATTACCCCAACCAGAACAATAAAATATGTATAAAAGATTCTACTTGACTTTTTTCACCTCGGACTAATTCCATACCCTCGGACTAAAGGAAACTGTTGCTCCCTTCTAGGCCGATCAGATCCGACAAAATTTCCCCGTGATTCGGGCCTTCTTCGGATTTTATTCCCACATCCTTTCGTTTTCTTCTTCTTTGCTTCATCTTTGACTCGTGCTTCTTCGTGACTTTTCCTATCTTCAGCTTTCACCTTTACTGTATGGCTTCTCCACTCCTTTTGTTTAAGCCTTATTCGTTTTCATTCCACTCTCCTTTCACGGGACTTTCCCTGTAAGAAGTTTAAATTTTCCCTCCGAAGTCTGGAAGGGTTTCACTTCAGACTCCAAGACTAGACTCCAGTTTACTTACACTTTCACTTCAGCCCCCCATTATGTACATTGCATTTTATTCATGATTTCACTTTTTATTTTTAATTTGCATTTTATTCATGCTTTAAATTTTTATTTTTAATTTGCATTTTATTCATGCTTTAAATTTTTATTTTTAATTATGTACATTGCATTTTATTCATGCTTTCACTTTTCAAATTCTGTATGTTTTCGCATTTGCCTCCTATTGAATGACTTTCTGAATTAGATAATCACTATTAGAATTACATTATTTCACTCTTTTCCACGTCTAACCTGGTAACTCAAGCAGGGATGTAAAAGTTGGCACTGAGTATTGCCAGGTAACTTCAAATTATGAAATTATACCAGCGAATATTCAAGCACAGTATTGGCCATTCCCAATAATGCAAGGTGAAAGCCACCTTTCAATTTTTACCACAACCCACGACACAATATTTACGGAGAAAGTTAGCCGGTTCAACAAACTCCGTCAAGAATTTGAACACTCTTGTGGCGATTTTAAGTTTGCAAATTTTTTCACCCGTTGTATTAATTTATTGGTTCCCATTTTTCAATTTATATGCATACATATACTTACAAATAATGAAATGTATTGAAATCACAGATTAAATGTAAAGTTGAAACCGAAACGTTACCTAAAAAATCGAAAACAAAAGGAAGAAAGTGGCTCTCATAGAAACGTTTATGAGTCCCAATCTTCCTCATCCGAGACCATTCCACCAAAATCTTCATTTGAGTCTTCCAACGTCGGTATGGATGCAGCTAGTTTGCCCATAATGTCACCCAAACCGGCCTTCCTGTTATCACCCAAACCGGATATCCCCTATACAAATGATACGGGGGATACGTACAGTAGATTATTAGTTACAACAAATAACCACAACTATATTTGTTTCTTTCTTAACCTAGAAAAAAAGGTAAACACTTACACGACGCCTCATGGCAAGTGTATTTTTCAAATCCGCCATCATGTCCGTGGTCTCTCCAGCATCTTTTTTCTCCTTCTCTTCCTGCTTCTTAATTTTTGCTTCATACTTCCTGTCCTTAACTGACTTTAGAATGCCAGCTCCTCCAGCACCACGGATGGCTGCCATTAAATTGGAGCGGTCATCAACGCCACTGGGAATGTTAGGCTTCCGTGTGGCCCCTGATTTGGCTTCCTTTTTGCCAGAATCAACATCGTCGACGGAAATCGCAAGTGATGGCGGCGGAGGAGGGGGCGGAGGAGGTGGCACTGAACCAGTAGGCACGAACGGTGAAGGTGCTGCAACTAGAGAAACAACATTCACCTTGATTTCACGAAAGACCATGTATAATGTTTTTTAATTTTCAAATCAACCTTTGGCCGCAGCGCCGGTCGGTGCGTCAAAAAGTGGGAACGAAGGTAATGGTGGGGGTGGTGGTGGTGGAGGTGCTCCGCCAGAGACGGAAGTAGACACATTTGCTGGTTTTGGCACTACTGTTGTTTCCGTTTCCTGAGGTTTCCCGTATGCATTGTATTCTGAGTCCAAGCTCGACACCGATTGCGCCGTGGGTGACACGATAGAAGAAGTATTCGCAGATGATCCGAATGCAGGAGAAGGGCTAATCTTTTGAAAGGGTGAGCCACTTGGGAAAATATCAGTTGGCAGATCAAGTGACAGATCGACAACACCTTGAAAACCATAGATTAATAATTATGAAGCTAAAATATGATTTCATGTTTCGTGTAATTTTAAATGAAAGCACATGTACCAGCTAGATCCGGCAGAATATCTGGAACACCAATATCAGGTATTTCCATAGACGACGGATTATAAAAGAAATCCCCAAAATCTTGCTGCTTCTCTTCAACTTTGACTGTGGGGGAAGCAACTTCAATGGGGGTAACGTCCACTTTTTTCGACACCTTAGTTGATAAAGTTCTTTTGAGGTCTTTTTCTACTACGCGGTAATTTTGATATCTGTGATAATTACAATAATTTTAACACAATGTAAGTACTGAATCCTCAGAAGAAGTGCAAATGTTTTTTCGAAATAATTTGGTTTTTTTTTAAATCTCTTACGGATTTTCCACAGTATTAAATAGAAGGAAGGAGTCAATCATATTAAATTCCGGTGATGGTTCTCCTAGTCCCCTCTCATATGTATTTTCCAGTTTCTCCACGTTAGCACTGACAACATTGACATCCCGGACATGAAAGACTTGGAGTAAATCCGTAGGATTTTTGATCGGGGAGGTCAACATGAGACAGCGATCCCTGGCTTGACCTTCAAGGTCAGCCACATAAGAGCTTTGCGGTGGAACCGGTTTCGACACCAAAGCTTGGAAGGCTGAATTGAAGAGCCTCTTGGAATCTTTTCCCTCGTCTTCATTCTCGGTACTTTCAGGGTATTTTGCCGGCGAAACGATTCGGATTCCTTTTCCTGAAGATTTAAAAGCTGCCACTTGCTGGCTGGCAACGCTTGCCCGGGCTGACAAATTGGCTACGTGGGCTCTCTGAGCTTCCAATCTGTCTTTGATGGAGGAAAATATTTGATTCGTTATGGCTTCCAGATGATCCAACGCGGAGATGATATCCAAAATAGTTTCTTCCCGGTGACATTGTGATGGCACGAGCTTGACCTGGTAACGTCCGCCCTCCACGATCATTTTAATGACTTAGATTGTTTCAACCCCGCCACCCTTTTGATTTGGGTACCTGGAGATTTTAAAAGTTATTGGTTTTTCAAAAAGTCTTACAGCAGAAAATGATGTAAGAGAATAATCTTATTGGGTGCGAAGTGCAATGGTAAATGGTAACGAATAATTCCCAATGAATAAGTCACATTACTAATAGTAATTATAATTAGTTTTAGTATATAATAAAGAAAGGTGTATTTTTAAACTTAAATAACTATATTTAAAAAAGTATTAAAAAATGTCAAACCTAGATTTTAATGTCCAGGATCAGCAACGATGCTGACAAACAAGAAGTGGGTGTCTTCAGCTTCAATTTCTTTTCTTGATGACTTCTATTTGCATTTACTATTCGAGTGGGTGGGTAACACTTTCACAAGCTACAGGTCAAACTACTGGTCATTTATTCAGTTGCTCATCTTCAATACTTCAAATAGAAAACTTCTTCAAGTTAACCAGTTTACGTCAAACAAGAACTTCAACTTCCATTGTTTTTTTAGCGAACGAGCGAACACGGCGAACAGCGAACATTTGTGATTTGTGCCATCCTGGAAATTTAAAATTTCCCGTACTTTCAGACGCAATTTTTGGTCCCAAGAACTATTGAGTGGATTAATAAACACAAACAAAACCCGGAACTTGAACGTTCTTGGTGAGAACTGATAAAAATTGACAAATATTCTCAATTTAAGGCTCACATTTTACCTCACGAGGTCACGAGTCGACTTGGTTGGATATAATAAAATTAGTATGCGTATACGGTTTGTAAAAATGATTTCCACCTTGTGAATCAGAACCAGGGTATCTAACGTATTTTGTTCAAAGTCTTCAAAGTACGCAGCCATTTAATCTCACATATTGACATATTATTATTAATATATTTCAGTTGACATCGTTTTCCATGTAAATAATATGTATTATATGTACCTATAATCTATATAATCTGTACTATAAATTAAAATTATATGTAATTTCCTTATTCTTCATTATTGCGGATGGCTTGGTGCTCATTCCAGTCCAAATCCCAGAGACTTATGCTACAACTACGAAGAGATTTCACTATACCAGTGCTGATTAGGTTGTAGCTTGCTTCTTGACAATGAACAGAAGCAAATTACATGCAAATGACCTATAATTAAGGGCTGATGCTTAATTATTTGTAATTATTCTTAGACGAACAATAGTAGTCCTTTGCAATAAGTCCGTGGTCGAACTTTTCATTCAATCCAGATGTTCAAAAGGCACAAGCTTTGTCCTTGTTCCGTGGCCTCTCGAATTCGTACTTATTCATGAAATCTGTGCAGAAAGATGCATAGCAATTCCGACATTCGACAATCAACCGGCCAATCCCGGAAAGATGAAATTCAACGTGATTGTCCAGGACCAGAGCTCGATGGAAGGCCTAAGAATACAACAGAAGTGCAAATAATTAAAAAAAAAAAAGCTCCACAGATATACGAAGAAAATCAAATCTTGAGCCCAAAATCTTACAATGTATGTATATGTATAATACGTATAAGAATTAATAGATAATATAATATGTTATACATACCTGGATGACTTCTTGTACACAAGTTTCCACGACGCTTCGAGGAAGGCAAGTATTGATAGCCAAGGTGGAAAGATTTAACGGAACTTCTGGCAGCTACAATACAGACAATGACATTAAAATATTAATAATAATTTTCCTTTCCCTGTAAATGTTATCAAAACTAAATTCGTATAGAACAAAACAAATCCGTGTATACTTACATCCAAATTGAACGACGGCTTTTTAATAGTAATGTAGTATTTCTTAGCGATGTCCACACTCATGAGCATCACAGGAATCCGGTTGACAATGACATTCCTTTGGGCAACCTCGTTCACGTGGAGCTTATAGGTAATCTTCAACAAACCAGGAATTCTAACTCCTCTGCCCGAGCATAATTGATCTTGAATGAACTTGGACACTTCCTTCCAAACCCGGATCACGTGGGCAGGGCAAATGTCCTTCCCAATTCGTGTGTATGGGTTTTGAGAAGCTTGCTCCACCATTCCGTTCGCATTGAAAATAATGGGCATGGTGAAGTTACTTGGAAGATCAGGTTCAAAGTTCAGATGTTACAAGGTTCGGAATTTAAGCTTATTATCAGCCAAGTAAGTCTAGCGGTTAACGTTAACAAATAACTCCTTCGGGATTGGGATCGAGAGGGAGGTGAAGGTGAGTAAATGTAAATACAAAGAATTGGGGTGTTATTGTTATCTAGTGTAGAATACTGTCGAAAGTAAATTATTAAAAACCTGGCACTTGGCAATGAAATGAACAAAAGGCTGGTAGCGACAGGCGACAGTGAAGTGACAGTAGTCCAGATAAATCCAGACGCAGATGTCCAGATCCACAGTTCAGAATAATGGATAATGGCTTTGGAATTGGAGAATGTGATGTCCGTCACGTCAGATGTTGTGAATGTGAGTCAGTCAGTCGGTGTCAGTGAGTTTGTCTGATTCTGATTCATTTATTTGATGTGTAAAAAAAAGTAGAAACAGCAACCAACAACTAAGGCAAAAGGCAATGGCTGTTTTCTGTTTTTACGAAGTAAGAAGAAACAATAAACAATACTAATATTAAATAATGTATGTATGTACAAATAATATTATGTTGTATACTTGTATTTGTAATGTTGATTTGTTTTTGTAAATAATAAAAATTATAGTTATAATATAGCTTCTTTAGTGGTTTCGGTTTCTGGTTTGTCAAAAGTCCAAAGTAAGCAGAACAGCAGAAGTGCTATACGTATTATGTGTTTGATGTGATACGTGATAGTTGACACTTTGTTATGTTGATGAAGATGAACTGTTGATGCCTTTCTTACTAGTTCCATCGACCAACAACAAACAAATCGATCAAACAACCAAATCAAATCACATCTCCTTGACAACTCTTTTACCCCTCCCCCCGCCTTCCTCCCGGAGAACAACAAATATTCAACAGGCTCATCACTAACACATTCACTAGGAATGAAAATAGCCTTTCATTTTAGTATGTTGAATGTGGATATAAGTAGATCAAATTGTTTTATATCATGTGTAAATGTGTATGTATTGTATCTTGTTCCTGCCTCCGGATGTCCTGATCCTGACGCCTGACATCCATTTATATTCGGAGTTTCACTCTTCCGGGGTTCTGGTTTTCCTCATTAAACATCAGACCACCTCACACCAAGTAGAAAGCACGTACATACGATACGCGCTACATGTTACATCGTTACATGTAAAATATAAAAAAAAATGGAAATAATGTCACTCGAATCTACACGTCAGCAACAACAAAACCATTGCCGCTGCCACATGCCACTGAATGGATTTTTAAACCCCCACCAAAATCCACACTGCAAGGGAAGACAACACAATCATGTTGCATTGGATGAGCCACACTTTCTGTTGAACTGACTCGGGTGGATTTTACCCCACAGTTATCGTGTTCATTCCAGCCCCAGGAATAGACTCTGCCATTCTGACACAATGCGAGATTGTGCTCCGCCCCGCACGCAATTGACCTGACACTCTCACGGAGAAATTCAACATAATTCCAATTGACATCCCAATCCTCAGCATCACCCGTCAGAGATCGACCCAGCTGAGCAAAGTTATTCCTTCCCCAAGTTACTACCCGACGATTTTCAAGAAGTACTAAAATATGGTTCCAACCACAGGCAAACTGGAGAACTGGTGATGGAAACTTGAAACTGAGGACCGAGAGTGGTGTGATGATCGGAGGTCCTGCCCCAAGTTGACCATGTTTGTTTGACCCACATCCCCAGAACTGACCATGTTCATCCAAGGCCAAGATATACGATTTCCCACATTTGACCTTCACGAATTTCTCATCATTCATCCCATTATTGATCTTCCGAGGTGATGGGATGATTTTTATTGGAGACGTAATGAATTGTCCCGTGTTATCCCCCCAAACGAACAGGTCACCTTCAGTGGAGACAGCTGCAGCATGCCTCATCCCAGCGGCGATTGCCGTAGCCTTGAAATCCGGGATGGGAAGCATTGTTTCTGGGGCTGTGGATCTTCCAAGTTGACCATATTTGTTCGTTTCCCCGTAACTGTACACTTGATTGTCTTCAGCCAGGATCAAGTTGAAATCCCAACCACAGGAAATGGCCTGGATTTGAAAGTCGGTCGTGATCACCTTCGGTTCACACGCCAATCTTGTCGTTGTCCCTTGATTCTGGTTTGTGTGAGCTCCCAACTCGATCAAAGTCGATCCTGCTACTTTCTGTTCCTTATTTCCATCATCGAACCTGCCCAGTGACCGGGATTGATGTTTGTTCTTGTCACTACTACTCCCGGTTAAGCTGATCAGAACCTGGTTTCCGCCTCCTTGAATTATGACCCTTGGATCTTTCACTGAATTCACCAAGTTAACCATGGTGTGCCCAGTAATCTCCAAAGGTCGTGGGATTTGCTCGGAAGCATATCCATGACCCAGCTGAGCGTTGGAGTTGGCGCCCCAGGAGCAGATCTTCATTGTCAATTCCTTTTAAATACAGGACAAAAAGACCAATTAGACCTACACCATTTATTTCAAATAGTTGTTCAAGCGTTCATTGATTTCGAGCAATTTTATAAGGAAAAATCTTCAGTAAATTAGCTCACTTTTATCCTATTTGTTAACAAGTATAGCTCAACACCAACACGATAAACTATCCTTGTAGACTTGATCTAATTGTTACGTAACGGAACCCCAAACAAACAATTTTAAAGATCAACAATAAGTCTTTGTTACCTCAATAGGCGGTAAATACTAAAAGAAGCATGGATTTATTATACATGCTACACAATGTGTTAAATGTGTACCCAGCCAGTACTTGCACAGGAATGCCGAGTTCCTTTTTGCTAGTACCATATCTACATTCGAATAAAGCCAAGGCGATGTGCCAGTGCTGGGCAAGTTAATCATTGCTTCACCAAATTCTCTCGGATGACGTTCCCTTTGAACAAATGTACCTGAACTGAACTTGAACATAAATTTGCAACACCGCCGCAAAAAATGATGATCAACGTCATTTTATCATTTTCTAACGGGATTTACGATAAAAATTCCAATGCCGTATTAAATATTAATACAGGTGTATTTCTGATTCCAATATGAATAGCAATGATTAAATATCAGAGATAAAAAGTCTATTCGAATTAATCCGTAAAGACGGATTTGCAAAAAAAAAAATTATGAATTCCGACTTTGATTCCTTATGGTATAAATTTTACAATTTAAAACGAAATTTTACAATTTGAAACGAAATTTACAATTTAAAACAAATTTTACTAACCCGTCGTAGTGCGTTTGATAAATCGCGTAATAATTTCTTCACTATACCTTCATCTAGTGTTGTCAAACGGTCACAAAATTGACTTTTGACGAGGGCAGTCCCATCACAAGGCACTATTTTGACTTTCTGCTTCATCAATACTCGAATTTAGTTTGGCTATACTTTAGTACGAAAACTTGATTGCAAAAACAGTATTGCTACTTTTATCTTTGCCAGTTAATTTAGCTGTACGGTTCTGACTTATTATTTCCCTCCAAAACTAAAGTATACTAAAGTAAATATTCTATTATTATTGATGGGGAATTTGGGGAACTATAAGTAGTAATATTTATATGATGTGGTGAGTCGTGGTTCTTGGATATCCGCCTGTGTGTGCCATCTCGTGAGTGCCGAAGCAATTTGTTTAGGCCAGTATGAGCAGGGGGAAGGTGCCGAAGCTATCGTTGTCTTGTATGTGCATTTATTAATCATAACTCTAATTTAAATAATTATGACGCTTCATGTGGATCATGATTTGGACAATTTGTTATTACCAATGAACAGGTAATAGTATTAAAGGCGTAATTCGGAAAGAAATGTGTACGCCGTTATTCCATGTGTGTGCATGTGTACGTCGTTATTCCATGTGCGTGCATATGTACGTCGTTATTCCATGTATGTGCATGTGTACGTCGTTATTCCATGTGTATGTGTATCTGTACGTAATTATATCATGTGTGTGCATGTGTACGTCGTTATTCCATGTGTGTGAATGTGTACGTCGTTATTTCATGTGGGTATGTGTATGTCGTTATGTCTTGTACGTGAATTTATTATTCGTAACTACGATTTAAAAATTATGAAGGAAAGAATATTAAAGGTATTAAAGGTAATATCCAAATAATAAAACATAATGGAGAGCCATCGCCGTGAGGGTTTTCTCCTGCAATCTATTTCTCTCTGATCCAATGCATCCTTTGCATATACCTATACACTTGCCCTTAAAACGAAAGGATCGCTGCTCTGTACTTTCGACGAAAGCCAATGAAATAATGACCGCTTGATTTCGTCCGATGATCTTCAACCACAGAGAAAGGATGCTGATCCGGTTTATAGAGCATAGGCATTTTTTTTGGACCCCGATGACCGACGTAGGAAGCAAGCTTAAGACGCTTTTCGCAATAAATGGAAGGACATCGGACATAAACGTTTCTGTCATGCCGGTTCTGTTTGTGCGAGCGATAGTTCGCAGCATCCTTGCAATTATAATTGCGGACAAATATCTACAATAAAGTAAAACCAAAAATAATCAGATAACGACACATCGTTATATCTTCAGACATTGATCTGTAGTACGCTTAGTAGTTGTAAATAATGTAATAATGGAAAGCTTACAATCAGGTGGAATATTTTGTTCCGTGCTGACACTTTCGTGACTTTCGGTAATATCGGGACTGTTGACCACAGCAGAAGCAGTTGCATCATCCGCCAAACTTAAAGACGGAGTCTCCATAGCCTCACCGTCCACGTCTATGTCTTCAGATATTTCCATTTTTGTATAAGAAAGGTCCCCGACATGTGGAGTCCTGTCCTCTGTAGAAACCACCTCTTCCATAGCCGTGGAAACTGAAGCCTCATTCGCTTGAGGAATGACGACGTCCAATGGCTTCACGAGTTGGACGAGCAACCGTTTTGGACCAACCTTTCCCGCACTTTCCGGAACGATTAGTTCGAAAACGTGATCACGAAAATTCTTGGCAATCACTTCCAATTTCTTGGCTACGGACGGTCTGACGCGCTTGACGTTGGCCAACACAGTATCAACGGCCAGCCAAAACGGGGATAGACTATTGTTTCTGTCAGACAATCAAAATCACAAATTAGTCTGATTACATTCAAGAGCCAAAGTTATAATTGTAATGATATAATGATGTGTCGTTATATTGTTGTACCGGTCGTTCACTCCAACAACACCGAACTGTAATGCTGGCCCTTGCTTACAATTATCGGGTGACCGATCCCAAACTGCCGATATTTGCTCCACGCTTATCATTTCGTAGCCGTCATGATAGCAACCTCTCGGTATGTGTACGGCTGTTGAAATTGTTTTGAAACAATAAACATCTTTGGGGGGCCACAGTGTTCGCCAACCATATTCGGTGATTACGGTGGAGTGTCTGGTCATGTCCCTGTAAAATAAAATGACATAATGTGATTAAATTAATTAAATATGTATGTTACATATAACACGGACTGGAAAAAATGGTGTTGTTACGGAGAAATTTTGTTGGGGAAAGAGACTGCACTGAGACTTACATAGAGAGAGCACTATAGTTCGGTGGACAACGTAGTATAGTCGGGCACTAATGTGGCGGGCAAGACGGGGTGGAGGCGGACACTGATTCGGTGGATACTGTGAACTACATGCGGATGCAGATGAGATGTGGCGGAGAACGATTTGGCGGACGCAGATGGGATGAGGAGGACACTAATTTTGCCGAGTCGGACGAGTTGAAGCGGACACTAATTTGTCGGAGTCGGGCGAGTTCAGGCGGACACCAATTTGTCGAACTCGGAAGAGATCAGGCGGACACGTGTGGTGAGACGAAAACGGACACAGTGGAAGTGTGGCGGACCCGACAGTGGA
>JAQGBT010005084.1:0-15048 GCA_034698585.1 Disparrhopalites patrizii
AAATTCAGGGTTAATTGGTAATTCATTTGAAAAGAGATGAGAAGGGTTGTTGTAGTACTGCTCGTGCTTGTAGAACAAAAACAAATACTAAACTGAGAGATGCACATGCTGCTGCATCTTCCCTTATGTACACGAGTAGGCACTCAAGGGAATACTAACCCAATGCTCAGAGGAGGGTAGTTTGCCGGAATTACCCGACTTGGCCCAGGCTTGGAGCCAATGAGCGCACTCAAAGGGAAGGTTCAGCCTTACCACGTGCAAGGGGAAATTGTGAGATGTAAAGAGAGGGAGAGAGAGGGAGAGAGAGAGGGAGAGAAATCAATGAGAGGACCGGGCGGGAAGGGTTTCTTTTGAGGGATTCCTTTCCAGTGAACCAGTATTATGAACGTGTAGCAAATCTCTCCATGCCCTCACAAAAGCTCTTGCCACCACCGTTCCTTATGCTATTTAGAACCTGTGTCGGCAGTTCTGGGTCTAGTTTCCATTCTCCCATAGACCAAGTCGGACTTCCAAAAAAAAGGACCTTTTAGGTGATCCTTTTCCTCCTCGTGACACTCACACGCTTCTACCGGGCTCATCACACTCTAAAGTTGTGGGTGACATTTAGCACCATTTGTGTGACGCACAGGAAGTACGGACGGACAAGTTCATTGCCTCTGGGATAACGTAGGAATTACAGAGAAAAGTCGGGAAAAACACGGGAGAAAAAAAAAACATTACGCACATTTTTGGAACAAACACATACCCAATAAAGAGTTGGAGTAGGGAAAAAAGGGAATCATTTTGTCAAAACAAAAGATTCTTCAAAAGACTCTCCTAATTTCAAAACTCGGGACAAAACAGTGACATTTCGATTGATGCAAAAGCCCCTATTTCTTTGGTAGATATTGCTCCAATGCTTGGGAGAAAGTTCTTGGGAAACATTTTCCACACTTCCGGTTACTTTAATGTGTAAACAATATTTGTTTTCAAAACTGACGTAACACGCATGTGTAAGTTAAAAATCTAGACCTTGAAGAGCTGGACTTTTGCAATTGACAACAACTTTGGTACAAACATTTGAGATTTTCACCCAAACTTCCAACTTTACATTTTGTGTCCATTGAAAGTGAGAGAGAGAGAGAGCGGGGAAAGTTGTAAACGGAGAGAGCATTATTTATTACCATTTAATTCCTTATGGTATATTCGTGCAAAAATATGAGTATATTTCAATTCTCCGTAACCTCTTAATCTACTGCGGTTTGACGTGGTTTCACTTTCTTCCCTCAAATTATCAACTACAACAGTCATTTGTGGTGTGCTGGAACATTTCTTACAGTTAATAGTGTTGCTATTGGTGAAATTTGTAACTTATTCCCTTTTATCCACTACAAACATTTGTAAACGTACTCCCACAATTTTTTGGACAGACTTCCGGGTGAAAGTTTTTGATCTTGTACCAATTCAAAGCAATATGCTGAGCCTTGTTGAGAGAAAACATTAATTAAAAAAACATAACACGGAACGACCTATAGAAAACTTGGATAAAATCCAAGGGTTTGGAGAAAGCTTGGATTTGTTTGTATACCAAAACACCAAAATTTCCTCAACTTGTAGGAGTTGACAAAAAAAAAGGAAGGGAGGAAATCGAAGAAAAAAGACGTTTGAAACAAGTTGGATGCAAATGTTTCCGGAGTGAACCGGAGGCGATTTGTTCAATATAGTAGAATGTTACCTAATGTACTCGGCCCGGCGCCTCTGTATCACTCGGTCTTGAAGAATTTGTCGGATAGCCACCATCATCATCATCATCCCGCTTTCCAACCAGCTGGTGGTTTCTTTATGGAAAATTTGCTTCGTGCCAACGGTCGAGATCATGGAATCAATAGTATTTTGCCACCATGCACACTCAAGACTGAGCCCATGATGATTTCTCCATCAGCTCAAACTGACACCTCCTCACCGGTCCTCATGGGCTCTCCTCTGACTCCATCAACAAGTCCGAGCATCACGGGTAAAAAGAGACTTTTCATATATCCCATCTTCTCCACATTTTATTCAAAAAACACAACACTTCCTTCCCCACCTCTTACATTCCCATTTTTTACCCACATACGTGCATTCCCACATTATGTATATCCACATTCACCAGAGATCCCATTTTGCTCCATTTCCCGCAGAAGTGCAGTCATACTATGGGTAATATTGAATGATATGGAAACGGGAAATCAAAGGACACTTTAAAAAGTATAGATTTTTATTTCTGGTGGTGAATTTCTACTATGTTCAAGGATTTTTTTATGCTCCAGCATTGTTGAATGGTTCGATAAAGGAGATAGTGGGGAGGAAAAAAACTTTTTTTATTGAGCAGTTTGAAAGTTTAATAATAAAGTTGAGGGGAAAAAACAGACTTGTCGCGCACTTATTCCTCCGTCCTCCCAAGTACCTCCATTTGCATTGAATGAGGCTATGACAAGGGACGGTTTACATAAAAATATCATTACCAATAAACTACATTGTAAGTATGGGTAACATATTGTTTCAACTTACTTCTCACGTTAGTTCCAAACCACACTTGAAAAGCCGTCCAAAAATATTATTCCCCTTATTTTCTCCATATTTATATTAGAACTTTCCGTATAGACTTGATTCTCTGTTTTCAACGTGTCATAGCTATACGTATATATTTGCATTGTATATGCACATAATATTTTTCTTATGGATATATTCACCCACCCACTCTTGACGTCCTTCTCCAAACGACTTAATGTAAGTGAATAGCTATTTTATTTCTGGAGAAGCCAATTCCATGAACGATTGCTTCCATGTACTTTATTTTATTTTGACTACAAATTGTCCAACCAATCTGTATTTTATTTCGCTTTTCCCCCCCGCAAAAAAAGTGTACCAAGAATGAGTGGGGGCGATTTTCTGGCCCATTTCTGCCACGATTGGCAGTTTAATACAGAATGTTTCCATCTCAAGACATTTCTGGGTATTTATGAAATCCCAAAGAAACATGTTCTCAGTGAAAGTCCGATTCGATTACGCTGTTGGAAGGAATGAAGGATTAGGAGTGGACAT
Source organism: Disparrhopalites patrizii (assembly GCA_034698585.1). NCBI lineage: Eukaryota > Metazoa > Arthropoda > Collembola > Symphypleona > Sminthuridae > Disparrhopalites > Disparrhopalites patrizii. The sequence continues at coordinate 3,064 of JAQGBT010005084.1, forward strand.
TTCCCATTGCATGATGCAGAGGCATTTTTGATGGATTCTGATTTTTGACGGTTACACATTTATGTCATGTGCTCCATTAAATAAAAACGATTCCATGTGACCATGAAAGCACTTAAATTACATGTACGAGCAAGATATATCTCCCAAACAACAGTAGACCTTATTTATATTTAATTTGCTTGATAATATTTACTCCTGAGTATATCCTGGGCTATCTGTAATATAATTCCGAGGGTCCAACAATAGTACTTCTCTGTACTATATTTGCTGTACAGTATGTAATTATTTAATACATTCTTGAGTAAACCAAATGTAATATTAAATCTGAGCCATTTTTTGTTTGGATTTTATTTCCAGGAAATGGGACAACATCCTTAACGGTAGGAATCACGGCATCTTACAGCTTTGAAGAGGAGCGTCTGTGTAAGTCCGGGCGAGATCATCGCCATTCGGACGGGGTGGGGTGTCAAAATAATTACGGTGGTGGTTCTGTGTACCAACAACAACAATGTGCATGTGAGAGTAATCCACCTCCGTCATCCTCCTCGGATCACAATAGAGAGTGTTCCTCCTCCTCGTCGAAATTCTCAGGGACGTCTAGTACAAGTTCTTTGCGAGAGAAGGACTCGATATGTAATAGCAGTAGCAGTAATCATAGTAGTAGTCATCATAATCATAATAATAATAATAACATTAGTAAGCGAGAAGAGAATTCTTCTTCCTCCTCCTCCTCATCATCATCCTCTTCCACGTGTCGTCGAAGTAGCAAGAATCCGAGCAGTGAAATCAGGAACAAATGTGAGGACAACAGCAATAACAATAATACTCGGAAACCAGTGTTGAAATTTAGCGTGAGTGCCATTCTTGGAGGAGATGAACATAAAAGCGACAAGAATAGGACGGAATCGCCGTCTGTCTTCAATGCAAGTAAGCATTCTCACCACATGCTCACAATCCTCCTCCTTACACATGTAATTGACTTCATGGTCGAAAATCCTTACTTTTCATCTTCCTCTCCCTCCGTATCACTCTGATTATGATTTCTAAAGACCTTTTTATCCCTTCTATAGGGTGTATATGTGTACAGGCGTAGCCATTTCCTTGGTTCCTTCCTTTTATTCACATGCATGGTTTCTTCAACGGCCATAAATGCAAATACCAAATTTAATATCTACCTTTATGATAGTTGGACTGGCTTAAGTTTATTTTTAGGATTTTTATTGAGCACTATAATTACTGGGTGATTAATTTTACGATATTTGCCAGCACTTCTTTGAGATGCATATTATGCGCTTATTGTGTTAGGAAGGCAAACGTAAGAAAAAGCCACGTATTATTCGAGAGAACGATCATTTCCTTGTTGGTTGAAAGAAAAAAAAGCCTTCCGTTTTTGCTGCCCTTTCTTTCACTCTTTTTAGCTAATTTTGACGCAAAACTTCCTTGCAAGGATGTGCTCAATATTTGATGGTAGCATAGATTTTCTGTAGCCGGCGTGAATCCCGATTTTGAATTTCCAGAATATTAAAAGCGAAAATGAGTTGATTTTTCAATTTTTCTTTACCTATTAGGCAGGTTACGTTTTAAACGTATCAATGACACGCCTATAAATAGAGGGTCAACGAATCAATTTTAGAATTGTATTTGTAAGCCATATAGGTTTCGGTTATACGCAACAATTTTGACTATTCTACAAGTACAAGCCTTGATTCAAAATGAATTCCATGGGGAGTACAAGCCAAGCACATCTGCTGATAGTAAGGCATAGACATTTATTCTACAAAATAATAAAAGGTGACGGCAAAGGACAGTTTAGGAGATTTTCCCAGGATAACCTGGTTAGTTTACTCACATACCAGAACTAGCCTGCGTTTGCAGCATTGTTGCTTATTTTGATATTTCAAAAAAAAACATTATAAACTAACTAGTTACAGCATCTGAAAACACCGTCAGTGCTTTCACGTTATTATAATTTGGTTATTGTCATGCTCTCTTGCGGCGGATTTTTCCACAGACAAAAAAACAAGGATCCATAAAATCCCTGACTGAATTTTAAATGAAAAGCTTTAAAATTCACGCGGTCGCACATAAGCTCAGAATAAATTTCCCCACTAAAAGAACTGGTACTTATTCCATTTGGGAGAGCAAACAAAAGCAATAAGTTTATAAAAATGTGTCAAATGTCAAGGAGCTGTCAAAAATGTATATCCAATGTTACTTTTACACAAAATTAAGAAGCTTTTGCTTCCTTTATAAACTACTTCAGTGCGATAACTGCTCATTTAAAAGTAGTTTCAAATCAAGCTTAATAATGAACTAAAAAAGAAATGCCCACCTCCATTGGGGACGTTTTTTTAAACGCTTTGTTTTCCTTTGTGGGCTTCATACTACTTGTACGGCTAGTATTGAAAAGAAATCCACACTTAATTCCCCGTATCCCCCTTTCTCAGAATGCAATCACAGCGGGAAGGTTAGTGTATGTTAGCATAGGGAAGGTTTTTCTCTGAAGGGGATGCAAAAGTAAACATTGTGGAAGCATGTGCTTGGCGTTGATCGGAAAGAATAACAGGATATGCGGTAGTGCACATGTGTGCATACGGCCTTCCCTACACCATTTAGCAGTTGTATTTTGACAGTAATAATAATAACATGAATACACTCGACCCTTCAAATCCTCCCCCCCCCCACATTTCTCTCTTTCCCTTTCTTTTATAAAAAAAACTTCCCAAATAAAAAAAAGAGATTTAATCGTTACAAAAACATTTTCTTCCTCATCTAATTTTATTGAATTCAGAGAAAATACAGAGTATGCATATAATATCTAAAAAATCTTGAACCCGCCGCCCACCTCAAAATCTGTTGTCCATAGACTCTTGAAATACAATGAAAATAAAGGGGATTTAAATCCAAAAAGCTCTACTTGTATATAAATGAAGTGCAAAGAGAGGGAGAGAGATGGTGTAATTTTGTTACGAGTGAGAGAGAGAGAAAGTATTAGCCACTAAGCCCTTGGTGGACCCCCACGGTGAAATTATTCCGCTTAAAGGCGATTCATTTAGTAGTTCCTTCTTTTATGTGGACTTTATTAAAGAATTATCCCGAGAATAGTAAGAATAATGTATGATTAGGGAAACGTTTTTCTCAATTTTTTTACTACTCTTAAAATTAGTGGAGGTCACGAGGAACTTGGATTATGTAACGGTTATACATATTATATGTGCATAAATGGTTGGAACACTCCCTCCATGTCGTGGCTTGTGGTTTTTCTCCTTTGTGGTATATGCCAGGCGCATGGAAACCTAGTTTTGCTTCCGTAACTAAATTTGTATTTTGTGGACAGATTGTCTTTGAAGGGGGTGAAGGGTGCTGTTTTTTTGTGCAATGCTAAATTACTAAAGGATTATATCTGCAGTGAGAGGGTGCATATTTTGAGGGATATTAAGCACATCAAATTAGTGAGGTCCACGATGCTTTTGGTGGGTCGGGATATACCAAGATAATGTATTTATGTAATTCTGACTTGCTCTTTGGGGGTTTCCCTTCTCTGTGTTTACACACATTTAATCTGGAAATTCAATATTTAAAAAGCTACATGCACTTTATGTCTTGTATCAACAATGGCCGTACTTGACAGTTCCAAGTGCAACTTATGAGGGAAATACATGGATACATATGCACTTGTGCATACAAAAGTAAATGTATATTGACAATGCGGTTTCCCTTTCCAAAATTTCTCTCGTCCTGCATAATTTGTGTTAAACATTCTAATGTACTGTTATAATATGACTAATATAAAACATCTTGTCTCCTCTCTGATCCTTTCATCAATTGAAGAACAAGTTCAGCAAGTGTGCACTTGAAATTAATTCCTCTCAGATATTAAAAAACGCTGTCCACGCTCCCTTTTCTCTCCTTATTTGTAAGGGTTGGTTTTGTACAAATAATAATTTTTCCTCGTATTGCCCTATTTCTAAAAGGGAAGTGGGAAAAAACGTGAAAAATAAATGACATTCAAGGGTACAGTAGCACTGTTTTTACAAACTTACCATAACAATAACGGCCATAATAAAAGGAGATGATTGCTGACATTGCAGGTTTTGTTGCCCCAGCCTCTTTCCTCAACAGTTACGGCATCAGTAGCAATGGGAGCGGAGGGACAACAATTGCTAAGCCGATACCCAGACCCGCCGTCTCTTCAGCTGGACCTTCTGGAGTTTTTGATCCTCATCTTCATGCCCTCCTCTCATGCCGGCATCCAGCATTTCTTACAGGTACATAAAGCTTTATATTATTCCAGCATTGAAAAGTATGCATGAACTTTATGTAATGGATCATGTGTACTTTTATAAAAATTCTCTCTCAATCATTTTACAAGTACGACTGCCGTATTTCCCCCCCCCCGAATATATTTTCCTTCGACAGACAGATATTTCCTCTATTTTTTTAGGCTCGTAATTCATATCATTTTGTGTGTTGAGAAGACATAAGGGAATTTTATTTATTTACTATTATTGAAAATCATAATCAAAATATTGGCGAGAAAAACCAGGCTTCATCCAGCATTGTTGATGCTACCCAGCTGTTTATTTACTTTACTCCTACACCATTGTTGTTACTGTAGCTATTGAGCCCCCCTCCATACCTTTTGTGGGGGAGAAGTAATCATTTTTTGATGTGTTTCTTAAGAAAACTAACCCCACTGGGATCACAATAAAATTGTGTCATCTCATATCCTGGGAACAGAAAAAAAAACTATTTTTTTTAAACAAATTCAAATGTACCAGCATTTAAGAAAGCTCAATCACATAGTTTTTTTTTACCACGAGAAATGAAGAATCTTTGATTAGAACCCCAACAATTTTCTCACGCAATATAAAAATAGAAATATCTTCATTTTTAAAAGGCTTGTAGTAAAGGTGTGAGAATTCTCCCATTAATTGTTTACGGATTACAAAACAAATAACTAAACTCCCCGAACGCTGGTTGAGGATCCCGTGAAAGGGTTAAGATTTAATGCTCACTGAAGAATTTATAAGGAAATTGATGCTATAAAATCCCTGGTTTACATTTCCCAAATACATGTACTTGGCACTATTCCTATTAGGGGGATGGATGAAGAGGGATTTAAATGGGATAAGGTGGTGTGAAGAGAGAATTCTTTGTATAAAAGAGGGAGAGAGAGAGAGAGAGAAAGAGAGTAAAAGGAAGGATTTAACAAGCAATAAAATGCCTGTAACTCTTTGTGTGTGTGAAAGGATCTCATCCAAGTGGAGCAAGTGTGTTTCCCTTGCCAGGAACATTCCCATGGGCCGGCGGTCCTCGAGGGAAGCCAAGACGTGGGATGATGCGTCGAGCCGTTTTCTCGGATCTCCAGCGCAAAGGATTGGAGAAGAGATTTCAAATACAGAAGTACATATCAAAACCAGACAGGAAGAAGTTGGCGGAGAAATTGGGACTGAAAGACTCACAGGTTAATGTTAATAATAATAATAATATAAGATTAGTAATAACAGTGTTCTATTTCTTATAAGATCCATTTTTTCTTCTTCTTCTTCGTTTTTTTTCGGCTTTTTGTGCATTTGTCCGAATTTGTTTTTCTCTCTTCTTTGTCCTCACTTCTTGTGGCAATGAAGTATATTTTATTAGTTGGGTCCATACGGCACGAAGAGGAGGAGGGGGAATGTGACTTGTAGCAGTCTTATTGGTAGTAAGCGCCGTAAAAGTAATAGTAGTGGCAGTTAGGATGGAGCTCAAGGAGGCTTTGAATGGCTGGTGCCCAAAGGGAATTGTTGTATAAGGGGACATTTAGAAGCAATAATAACAGTATGATTCTTATGGTGGTGTGAGATATGATTCCTTGAGTAAAATGGAATGGGTCAATAAGAATGAAATAACTGTTGGTAACAGAGAAAAATAAAAGAGATGAATGCACGCTTGGATAGACTATGGCCGGGGAACGATGGGAATGGGCTCGGAGGGGGGGACAAAAGAGAGAGAGAGAAGAAAGTGGAAGAAAGTGAAAGAGAGAGAGAGAGAGAGAGAGAAAGGAGGAGGGGTAAAGAGCATAAAGTGGGTTATGGGAGACTGATGCGATGTTTGCATGAGATGAGCATTCTGTGGATAGAAGTGATGAGTCGTATAAAATTCTTTGAGTTGTGCTTCAAACAGAGAGCGAGAGAGAGAGAGAGAAAGAGTGAGCGTCAGGAGAAAAAAATGGAGAATAAGGGATATAGCAAAAACGAAAGAATATTATTATTACTATAGTGAAGCAAAAGAGAGAAAGACCATATAAAAGAAGGGGGAAAGCGTGGGGAAGTGTAAAAGAACGGGAAGAAAGAGAGAGAGAGAGAGTGAAAGAAAAAAAGAAGAGAATGTTTGGGAGAGTTAAGTTTTGGTTTAGTAGAGTGATTTGAGGATTTCAGCAGAGACTATCAGTGGCACTTGACGCGACCGTCGGATCGATAAGAAAAATGAATTAAGCCATCGTTTGTCTATATTTCACCCTCAATTGCCTTTCCTTTCAAGACCCATCTCCCCCATCCTCAAGTATAATATTAATACAAGGAGTCATTATGAGCTCTCAAATGAATCCATGGGCTCAACATAGTATTCTCTCTCTCTCACTCTCTCCCTCTTCTCCCTCCGTCGGTCTTATGGGCGAAGGGGGTTCTCAACGTCTGGGAACGAGTCGCAACATTTGTAGCGACGCTCATTCGCACGTCCTGACGAATCGCTACTCGCATCATCGTTTGTGGGCAATGCTGAGCCGGTTTATCGACTGCCGACAAGCCAATGGGCTCCAGGAAAGCTTTCGTCTTGCGGAGAATCAGAGTGAAAGGAGTCTTTACATACATGGCCTGGTGGTGTGTGTGAAAGGGGGAACTGAGAGAGAGAGAGAAAGAGAGGAAGAGCGAAGAGAGAGAGAGAGAGAACGAGGGAGAGCAAGAGAGAGAGAGAGCGAGATGGAGTGAGAGAGAGAGCGAGAGAGAGAGAGAAAGGAAGCAGTAGTAGTCGCAATACGCAATATTTGCTTCCCCTTCTTTCTCTCTCTTCTCACACAGCCCCATAAGATTTACTTCAGAAGAAAACCTCTTGAATTTCATATTGCTCTTTCCTCATTCTTTTTTCTTCCTTGATTTCAACCTTTTTCTTTCTTTACCGCGCTCATTCTCCCTCTTTCTCTCTTTTTTCTCTCTCTCTCTCTTTCTCTCTATCTCTCGCTTTCTCTCTTATTCTCTGTCTCTATTCCTCTCTATTCCTCTCTTTCTCTCTCTTTCTCTCTCTTTCTCTCTCTTTCTCTCTCTTTCTCTCTCTTTCTATCTATCTATTGCTCTCCCTCCTTCTCTTCCCCTCTCTCTCTTTCTCTTTACACACACAGTGGAAATAGAGAGAAGAAGTGAATTTGTGGAAAGACGAAAAGACATCAAGGTGACGGAAGAAGGGCGGCAATACTCCCCATGGCATGTGGTATTGACATTCCTATACACTTTACTCTGCTCAATGACTATGATGACGACAAAAGCGTGGGCCTCCGAAACTCCAATCATCCCTACATACATCTTTTATTCCTTCCTTTTTACCTTCAGCCCCGGCAACAACAGCAGTTATGGCTTAAAGGAAGCCACACGAAAACCCAATATGATTTCCTTATATTTCACAACAACAAACAGTTACATAGAACTTTTATATAGTAATAATGTTAGAGCGTACTTTACTCCTTCCCAAAGGTACCAACAACAGTCACTCGATTCCGTCTCTCTCTCTCTCTCTCTCTTTCTCTCTATCCCTCATTCTCTGTCTCTGCTCTCCACTGACGTTATTTGTCCTCTTCTCCCCACCAAAAGTCTCTCCCACAATTCCGTCCCGTGTGTGTATAACCACCAGTATAGGGAGAGAAGATGAAATCAAATCTCTGTCTCTTTCTTTTCTCCTTCCTTCCTCCCTCGCTTTCGCTCTCTCTCTCTCTCTCTCTTTCTCCTTTCCTCTCCCTCCTCCCCTTCCGTTCTCATATTCGTTCCTCAAGCGTAATAATGCATGCAATAAAGATGAACATAATCATAGAATTTATACAGAATGATGTCATCAATCACATGCAGGAAAAAGTTGTACCACCCTAAAACTCGGTAATAATTACCAGCTTTGCGGCCACTCACTTTTGCCTCTAATTGAAGGCTTTTCAAAGCACATGTTGCACAATTTCTTTATAATTTTGAGTATTATATTCAAACATTACCATAATACACAACAATTAAGAATTATTACCGTTCCCCTTCAACGGCGAGTAACGAGGGGCAAAGGAAATAGAGGAAGACTGAGAGAGAGAGGGAGAGGGAGGGAGGTACAAGGAGAAAGGGAGAACGATAGAAAGAGAAAGAGAGGCAATATGAACCTGATACTCTCGTCAACTTAAAAATGGCTCCATCATTTGTGGAAGGGGAAAGTATTAAAGAAAAGGAAAAAATTCTTGGACGCATAAAACTATTATAAGAATGTGTTCCGAGGAAATGAAATAAAACCTAATACTTTCCCTATTTTAGTCGTCCACAAGGAAATGGGAAAGTCCAACTTTTCCTATTTATTTATGGTGAAAGAATTTATGATTCTATAACGAAAGGAAAATAGAGAGAGAGAAACAGAGGAAATATATATTTATGTTGGCGCACTTTCCCCCATTTTCAATGGAATAGGATAGGCTGGTATAGTATAGAAGATGACGTTAGGGAATAATTTTTTTTTATCAGCAACCACAAAGCCGTATTTCCACCTAATACGAAAAACTTTCCCACAAATTCCATCACTTGAATGACCATCACTTGAGCCAATATAATCAAAAGTATTACCGTGATTATAGTCGGTTCTTTGCAGAAGCGCAAACAAAAGGACTTTCCTCGGGAATTCAATGTTTTCCCTCTTTGTGGAGGCGGAGGGGCTGAATGAAGATACTGAAGATTCCAATAGTACGTTATTGAAGAGGAAGCGAGAAGAGGGAAAAAAGTAGAATGGGAATTTCTGAGAACACAAGAGTTTTGGGGTGGAAGGGAAAATAAATTATAATGGAAAAGAATAAAGGAATTGGGGGGAGGGACACTTATAGTTCTAGAATATGTAAATATAAGAAATTTTTTAATGTTCTTCTCTGTGATGATTGGGGAAAATTTACATTTTTTAAAGGTCTGCGTGGGCTGGGATATATATTTTTTCCCTCTACTTTAAGGTTGAAAAGGAAGGAGAATGAGATATAATTATGAGAGTTTTTTTTGTGAATGGCAATTTAATCTTGATGATAATGGGATGGAAATTGAAGATTTCTCATGGAATGATGGTTCTATTGATGCAATATTTCATAAAAATATACGCGGCTATGTGAGAGAGGAGGAAGGAGAGATGAAGTCATCAGGGAATGAAATTAAGATGTTTTTTCCCCTCAAAAACCATCATCATGAGCGGAGTGGAAGAATAAAAAAAGGAGCCTAATTATCAAAAGCATCAGTGTTTTTGGCATGTGCTTTTCTAAATCGCAAAAAATTATTCCATTAAGCGATTAAATTAGACTAGGGAGTTTTTTCAAAGACCTCTGATCCGCTTCAATTCATTCATATGCACGTTCTCACAACTCTTTTTTCTTATACAATTTTTTTATAATAATCTAGTATATGTATATATATACATATATGCACTCTTTTTTTCTCTTTTCCTTCCACCTCTCTCTCCCTTTCTCTCTGTCTCTCTTGCTCTCACCATAACCGGTGATGAGAGCCTGTGGAACTATTTTCTTTCTTCTTTTCTCTCATCTCGCCATTATGCCGTATTATTGCAGAGTAATATGTTAATGGAAAGTGGGAACAGAGAGAGAGAGAGAGTTGAAGAAAAAGAGGAAGAAAGTAGAAAGCAACTCCAAGTCCCTCTGTCTACTGGTACTTCCATATACTTTTCTAATCGTGAAGTTTTTATATGAAAGCAGCACTAATATTATATTAGGGGAAAAATGATATTTGTTCTTCCCTTCTGCATATTATGTACGTATACCAACACGTCGACTTCTTTTTAGTTGCTAGTTTTTTATCTTAGAGCTATTCTCTCTCTCTCTCTCTCTCTCTCTCTCTTCCGTATATTTAGGAGTTTCCCTCTCTTTTTCCCCCTAAAATAACCGGGTAGTAAGTAGAAAAAGAAGTCGCCTTTCTCTCTTTTTCTTATATGACTTACTTTGCAGCCACTTTTTCTAAAGCTTTCATCCCGCATTATCGCACTCCTCTGGTTCTCATCATGACTTAAACAATGAAGAGCATTTTCTCCTCTCTCTCTCTGGCTTTCACTTTTTTTTCTCTCTCTCCCCTTCACATTCTGACTAAAGCTTATTTTTCTCTTGGAAAATTAAAAAATCAACCATCTTTTATAGTCATACGGAACTTTTTCCCCGTCTTTCATTTTCCACCCCGCTTTCATCTTTCTCCGTCCTCGCCTTTTCTTTTCCACATCTACACACATACTTTGTCTTTATTCTACCCCCTCGCTCATTTTTCTCTCTCTTCTATAGTGTGAGAAAACTTTTTTCAACTTACGCCAAGAAGAAAAAAAAATATGGTGGAGTAGCTGGAGGGATAGAAAGGGGTAAAAAATCCAATCCACCACAGCAATTGACTTTAAAACTTTAGGTCAATAGCTGAATAGTCTTTATGGAGTTCCGTTATTTTTTTTTTATCCTGAGAAGAAAAGACGGGTTTTGTGGATGTAGAATTTTTTTTCTAGGATGGATTCTAAGATGGTGCTTTTTTTCTATGATTTTCATGTAGTTTTCCGCTTGCATGCTGAGAAGTTCACAACTCATTGTCGTATAAGCCCGGAAATTTCTTGGAAAATAACTTTGCCGAAGAAAAAAAAATAGATGAGAGATGGGGGAGGTTGAAAAGAGAAATAAGGGGGGAAAGTTTGGAGGGTAGCTTGATGCTGGTTGTAATAGAAAAAACATGGACTATGGAGAAATTTCCTTGGGCGATACTCCACATCAAGCTCTTCCTATATGTAATTATAAGAGGACGGGAGGGAACGTGTATGAAATCTTGTTTTTTTTTCTTAGATTTTTTTCTCTCCAAGGTAATGTGCCTGGAATAAAAAGAGTCTGGTAGGGACTGTAAAAGAAAGTTACCTTTTGGGTGAATGGTAAAAAGAACATTTTTTTTGGAGCTGTAACTTTTTTTTAGCAGTTAGTAGGAGGCGGAGGAAGAGGAAGAGATGGTTATAACATTTAATACAATTATGTATGAGGTTGAGAGTTCATAAAGTCTTGATGTAGTTTTTGAGGTTCCCTCCTACTTGTGATCCGCTCCACAAGGACGGAGGGCAAAGGAAAAAGAGGGAGAGAAAGCAAGGGAAAGAAGCGATTAAGTGAACGTCAAAACCACATGAAAATTATGTTAATTCTGACGACATTTCCTAACAGTTAAAAAGTTGGCAGCAGGCTATTTTATATGGATGATGCTTTTTTCACCCTCAGATAAAAAAAAGAACTTAGGAGGGGTGGAGCAACACTGGACCAATCATATTTTTCTCCCATAGTAATTTTTTTTTACAACCAAAGGGTCTCTCTCACTAATTATATCCATTCAAAGAGATTTAAATCACCAGAGAGACCTTAACTCCCATATGCATAGTAGAACTGGAAATGATTCCCTCAAAAAAAAAAAAAATCTCCACCAACGGAGGGAAATGATTCGGAACACATACACTACCCTCCCATCTAGCATTTATCCACATTTTTTCTGTCAAATAACATCTTATAAAAGTGTAGTTAAAGCTCCACCAAAAACAGAGAGGGGAGAGGTCTACTTTTTGAAATGGTAGACTAAATTACCGTGAATAATGCCGTCCCTAGGCTCCTATTACATACAACCTTGTTTTCATCACCGAATCTCGGGGGTATCAAAAATAACTGTATACTATTTATTTACACGCCAGAAATCTACTTTTTTTTTTACATGTCAGATCCTATTT
>JAQGBT010005085.1:0-15040 GCA_034698585.1 Disparrhopalites patrizii
TGCCTGCATTCAATTCCTAGCCAATAGGAAAATAGGGAGAGAGAGAACTAACTCACCTGTTAATTACTAAAGTGTAAGATCAGCTTGAATAGACAATACATTGTTGTTTTGCTGTGCAATGAAAAATAATTGGAGACGCCAGAATTTTTTTTACATTATAAGTTCCTAGGAAGCTCCATTCTAATTCCTAGGAAGGGAGCATATCAAAATGAGACTTCTCACACATCCGCAATGTCCTGTCACGTTTTCATTGTCACCTGTTCGGCCTAGCCCTATAATAATTTGATTTAGATTGGAATGCCACTGCGGTTAGCATTGAACTTCCGCCGTTCACAAGTGCTTTGTTTGTGCGGGATGACGGGATACTGTGAGACACTCCCTGCCTCCTATCCCTGTAGTTTAATCTTTATGGTAGGGCTTAATCTACATGCGGAAATTAAGCCTGGATAATTTAAAATTTCTGTCTGCTGGAAGCACTGTCACATTTAGGGGCACAGTCCGATAGTCCGATTGACTTGAATTGCCAAATTATTATACGCTTTTAAAAAATCTGTTTATTATTATTAAATAAAATAATGTGACATGTGTAGAATTATAAAATACATACATATATCAGACAGGGTAGCTGCGGGAGGGATAATTGGTGGCAGTTGGTACACATCGCAAACCATAATATCTAAGGATGTTTGAACTGAACATTTTGCGGTAGATTCACAATTTTAAATAAAAATATGCGTTTTTAATCGAATGCCATTGCCATTAACTGTCACTATAATAATAATACAACAATTATAAAATTCTTGTACCATATGGCTTGCACTGCAGCGTTTTTGTGGTAATACATGTTTCTCCATTGCTACAGTGGAGTCTCTCTATAGCAACTCTGAAGGGAAGGACAGAAAATATTGTTACAGGGAAACGTTATATAGGACATTAAATACATATGTAGCTTATATGTACGAAGGGCTGAAAAAATAATGTTGTTATAGAGAAACGTTGTTATAAAGAAACTTGTTACATACAGAATCCGCTGTACCTATATGTTTGTGCTTCTATGACAATACATACATATTCGCAATTGGACTGCTTGCTGTCTTGCTGGCACCGACAAGGGCACGGTGTGAAAGTAGAAAGTCCACATACCAATATTATAATCAAAGCAATTAGATGCTTCTGTGTTTCTTAAGACAATTATTACTCTCATGCATCACAAGTCGACAGACGGAAAATAAAACCACAAACATACAGCTTGGAAAGACATATTTGTGCTGGGAGTAAATATGAACGTTTTTATTATTTATTTGCCAATACAAGCACGCCACTAAAGATAGCAATGCAGGGAATTTCCCATTAAAATGCGTGGTTGTTTGAATTTGAAAAATTTGTATAAATTTGGATAACATTGTTTAAATGCCATTAAATGTAGATGCAGGTGTATAGCTACATAATTAACATCCGTCAACATTGGAGCGTTTATCACAGGTGAGGGTCTTCGGATTCCAGACCAAATCCTCCTCCCCGGAGTTAGCGGGTGCATCCGGACATTGGAGGGTGCTTTCACGTCCTTCCAACGTCTCGTCATTGAAGGGAGCCCTGTAATGGTAGGTTCCAGAGCATTCCTCTCCCTCATTTTGCCACCATTTGCATGAAGGAATGCACCGCTCATCCCGCTTGTACTCCTGCTGACGCTCCTGGCTCAGGTTCTTGAAGAAGTCACAATTGCCTCCGAATCCGTTGTCAACGTCCGGGTTCCAGAAGAGGTCCTTCCCACACTGACGGTTCGCCCATTTCCCGTTGTGGCACACGCGGAAGGATTGGCAGTCTCCATTTTGCTTGCATTCGTGTTCCCTGCAGGGTTCGTCCTCTGGAGGGGCTTCAGTTGGCTCTACTGGTGCTTGGGTAGGCTCTTCTGGCGCTTGCGTTGGCTCTTCTGAGGCTTGCGTTGGCTCTACTGGTGCTTGCGTTGGCTCTTCGGGCGCTTGCGTTGGCTCTTCTGGCGCTTGCGTTGGCTCTTCCGGGGCTTGCGTGGGCTCTACTGGTGCTTGCGTTGGCTCTTCTGGCGCTTGCGTAGGCTCTTCTGGAGCTTGAGTAGTCTCCGGAGCTGGCTGTTCACACTCTGCTACTGACGGATAATCACAGCGGGACGTCGCTGGATTGGGACCTGAGCTCGCCACGTAATGAAGAAGATTTCCGTCGAGCCCCATAGCACAAGCCATTTCGTAGGCATGGGCGTGAGCCACACAAGCAATGTAGTGCGTGCATTTTTGTGGATGAGGATAGTTTCCATCGGCCTTGCCCGAACAATCGTAGCTCACTTGGATGCCGGCTTCATAGTAGTTTGGAGCTGGAAATGACATTAATTTTTGCTGTATGAAGAGAAAGCATGGTAAAAACTTGTGTGTAATGAAAAAATGAGAGAATTGTTTGCTTAACAAATCAGGAATTCACTAGTATCGAAAATTGAAGATTTCTAGGAAAAAATTGACAAATTGCTAGAAATAAATTGACAAATTTCCAGGAAAAAATTGACAAATTGCTAGAAAACAATTGATAAATTGCAAGAATTGAAAAATCGCCGGAAGGGCATTAAAATTGTGAGAATAAATAGTGATCAATGTATGCGTACCGACAACTCGACCAGCTGCATTCCCAACTTGCAGGACTACAACGGCGGCCAGAGCAATGACTACCAAATTGGAATTCATTGTTGCTGCGTTTATGGATTTTTAATATATGCTGGAGCTACCGTGTGAAGCTGCAATGATGAATTTCGGAAGCCTCCAGGTGGGTTTTATATACCCATCATAAACGAGAGATTTGTCATGTTACTCATCTTCCATCGTAAATCTTTGGGGATGAACCCATCAAGTCTCCGGTAAGCCGAATGACGTCCGAGTTACGCGCTGGGACTCTTGACCAGACTTTGGCAGAGTTCACCGTGCTTGAATGAAATCCTTTGGGGCATTTCACTGAATCACCGTTGATCGGCGAGACATTGCATTCGCGTGATTTCTCCGTGTAAATAAGTGTATTAATGGAAGCTTTATGTGATCTTTAGTGATTTATACATGTTTCTTTCATCTATACGTGTCATTCATATGAGGCAACGGAAAGCAACGTTTCCATATTTGCAGCATAAATGTCTGAAAAGTCGGCATGTATTTAGTGCATTTTTTTTGAATAATTAATCTTTATCCAAGCACTGACACAAGCTAAGAAATGAATGATATAAAATCAAAGCTGTTTAAATCTGTTTTTTTTAAACTTTTTTAGACTTTTTTAGACTTTTTTAAACTTTTTTAAACTTTTTTATATCAGTTTCAGTATTCCCCGCCAAAGCTCTGTTATACTTCCTTTTGGAAATTACAAGAACGCTTCAAAAACATTTCGCTTGCATAGAAAGCATAAAATTTCGAACAAATTCATTTCAATATGACATTTCCGAATGGGCGTAAACCGTTTACATATTTGCTTTGGATACGTAGGTCAGCACAGTGTGCAAACGTGGCAGATGGTGAGAACAACTTTTACGAAGTGCCGGGAACTACTCCGTAATTATAAGGTCAACGAATACATAATAAATACCTTCGAGGGTTGATACACACGGAATAATTTTCCATCTTAAGCCCAGCTTAGAATACAATCCGTGCGTAATAAACGCTGATAATTTTCGGAGGGATGGACAATGTGCAAATGAACTATAATTAAAGGGAATTTTAGTATATCAGGTTATATCAATATATACACTGGCATGAGTATATCTATGCATATACGTCGTGTATAAATCCCCACAATACGTAAAAGAGAAAGCACATCATGTATGGATTAACAAATATATGGTGATTGATGAAGGAATTAAACCCACTGCTCCCAACTTGGAGCATTAACCAGGCTTTACTTTTATTTGTCTCTAAGCCTCGCATAAGTGTTTTATTTCTCATATTTTTTTTGCTGAGACTATACTTTTTCCCAAGGTATTAGTTTGTGGATTCAGATGAACGCTTTTTTCAGATGGAAACTACAATTATGTACATATAGCTACAAATGAGGCTTTTGTACGACACAAGCCAGAGCCACCATTCATAGAGAGCTACGAACAGCCTGTTATTGCCCATTAAAATACATGTACAGTGGACTCTCGCTATAACAACACTGAAGGGAAGGGCGGAAATGGTTGTACCATGAAAAAGTTGTTATATGGAACATTTAATATGTACATTACATATACGAAGGGTTGAAAAATAATGTTGTTATAGAGAAAAAGTTATTATAAGCAGAGTTGTTATAGAGAGACTCCACTGTATGTACATATTATGGTGTGTTTTTTAAGGAAGCTGCACTTACACAATACCAGGAAGTGTCACTGCTATGTACCAAGCAAAATGCTAAGGACGAGAGAGAGACCAAATTTCAAGGTTCAAGTTACATGAAATTACACATCCTACGATGGTTCATTTTTTTAATTGACTTTCACAGTAGATTCGCTCAATGTATCTTGTCCTTCACCTTTTTTATTTATTTCGAAGTTCTTACCAAATTGTTTATACCTAAAACCTGAGTTATTTTCCTTGACAAGTCCTTCACCGGACCTAAACATGATCATAACATTTGACATCATTATGAAAACAATTTTGTGTTGCAGATTGCAGTACCTATAATGTCAACGGCAAATGATGAGATGTGATCATCTATACCCGGCGTGAATTCATAATGTGATTATCTTCATTTTTCTTAATTCCACGAATTATTGATATTAGTATTGCTTCCTTTTTACCCCAAGTGATCGTCCAATGGACAAGCATAGGATTTGTCCGTTTCGTACTACATTAAGGCACAATAAAGATGGTCCCTGCGTACACTAGCGTTTGCTGCAGATGCTTGTATTTGATTTTTCAGTTATGCATAATAAGATAGTACGTATGTACTGTTAACGAATCTCACATTTGCTCTGGTTTGTAAGGCTTTACCTTAGTATTAAATATATAATTCTATGGTGGGCTTGTTGCTGTAAAATTTGCTCTGTGAGATTAAGTTTTTTCGGGCTCGAACAAGCCATATTTTTTTCAATAAAAATGTGTACGCTTTTCCATATACAATGCTTTAAATCATTGTTCATAAATATTTTATTTTCGCAGCTAATGGCTCCACATTCCTATAGATGCTCAGGAAGAAAGTATATTTGTATGTCTGTAAATCATAATTTGGGACGTAGAAAAATTTCAAAAATATACACACAAGCAGGAATTTAGCTTCTCAATAATCAAAAAAAACTTCTCAAAAATCACAGAAAAAAGTGGAATCCATAAAATGTACAGAAGTACATACATATACATGCGATAAGTATATGTAATTACAAATGCATACACGCCTACTATAGCATATACATACGCATTTTTGTGTAGAAATTTTTTATACAGTTTGTCAATTTATGTCCTTGAGAAACAGCGCAGTATTATAGCTAACATCTTGTCGTACGAGGGCAATTATTTACCACTTTGGACACTTTCCATATGGTTCAGCTCAGCAGTGTCTCAACAATTAAGCAAGAGTTCACCAACAACAAAAAATTAGAAAGTTTCAAGTATGTAATTGCAATAAAGTATAATTTTTATTTTAGGTAACCAGCCCACATTCTTGACAGTAAAAAATCGGCTGCATATAATGTGCAGTAATTAATTTATACAGAATTTTTTTTAGGAATTCATACATGATCTTCATGCTTATATCCACTAAATGCATTAGGAATCAGTGTATAGTCACAGGAAAAATTCCTGGTTCTAAATATGCTATATAGGAGTTTAGAATTGTTATGCGGCGGCGGCGGGTGGTGATTTGCAACCATCAACATTTTCCCGACGGTCACAATTGAGGATGTCCTGATTCCAGACCAAATCCTCCTCACTGGAGCCAGCTGGAGCCTTTGGGCAGGTCAAGCGATGTTCCCGGTTTTTCAGGGACCCCTGAAATTGCTCCCGGTAATTGTACTCTCCCGAGCAATCTCCCTCTCCCCACCAAGCGCAAGCGGGAATGCATTTCTCATCCCTTAAATAATCGTCCTTGGTCCCTTGATCCAGGTTGTCAAAGAAGTCACAGACACCTCCGTGCTCCGTATTTCGATCGGGATTCCAGAAGAGGTCATCCCCACAATTTTGCTCCGTCCACTTTCCTCCTTGGCACACTTTGAAGGCCGTGCAATTTCCGGATTGCTTGCATTCATGTTCCCGGCAGGGCTCTTCCGCATCTCCGGGGGTTGTGGGTGGGGCTTGGGTGGTGACTCCGATGGGACATTTGGCCACTTCCGGTCTGTCACAACGGGACGTGTTTTTATCTGGACCGGAATTTTGGACAAAGTGAAGCCGCTGGTTGTCGTTGCCCATGGCGCAGGGCATTTCGTAGGCTTGGGATTGGGCCACGCAAGAGATGAAGTAATCACACCGGGACGGATGGGGATAATCCCCATCCACCTTTCCACTACAATCGTAGTTGACCATAGTTCCCATTTCTGCAAAGATATTGCGTCAAAAAATAAAATATGTTTCATAAACGATAAAATTTTTGGTTTCTTAAGCG
The DNA here is from genome assembly GCA_034698585.1 of Disparrhopalites patrizii. Taxonomy (NCBI): domain Eukaryota; kingdom Metazoa; phylum Arthropoda; class Collembola; order Symphypleona; family Sminthuridae; genus Disparrhopalites; species Disparrhopalites patrizii. Next base: position 6,571 of record JAQGBT010005085.1, read on the forward strand.
AAATTTTTAGTTTCTTAAACGAAATTTTTAGTTTCTTAAACGAAATTTTTAGATTCTTAAACAATGAAATTTGCCCGGGTAAAAATTTATTGGGAATATATAACCGTAAAAGTCTCACCGGAAGTGCCGACGGCGCTCCTGGCACTGGCCACTGCCACGGCCATAGCGGCCACGCAGAGGGTCAATAAAGACTTTGAGCTCATTATTGTGATGAAAAATAATGCCTTCTGAAAATCTTTATGAAAATATTTTTTCAATTGAAAGACCGGCTAATTGACGACGACTGACCATTGGATGGGAAATTTCCTGGGTTTTATACCCCAAATGATCTTTCACCTCCAGTATGTATCTCCAGCTAGAAGGAACCCCGGAATTCCTTTTTTTGCTCATGCTTATGATTTTTGTGGTATTATGGGGAATTTAGCGTCAAGTGGTGGATCTGGATCGAATTAATCTTTTAATGACTGATTACACGCGCAGTTACTGATGGTTGTTTACAGGCAAAATACCGAAGCCAATTACGCCAGAACTAGGTGGGGATTATTCTTCAGAAATGTATTTATTGAAGAGCTCCTTGCTCATTTGATTACACATACATACGTATAATATTGAAAATCGTTGAATAAACGTAAATTTTTTGAGAGTAAAAAGAATTCCAATCTGATCAGATTGTACAAGATACAGTGACTATAATATTCTCTGACGGAAGCTGGGGAAAGCGGAGTAGTTGAATTTCACCTGGCCATTTTTTTTATTAAGAGCCATTGAATTGGAACAGAGCAAATGGCTTTTGCCCGTGTACATACAAAGATCACCAGGAATATGTATGGCGAACGAGATCAGAAAAAACACACTCATTTTCATTATCATAGATAAAATTATTATAAAAGGCACACATGAAAGGATGGTTTTTGTTATCCAGTTGGGGTTGTGCAATCGGATGAAAATTGTCAGCGGGGATTTATTAGACTTTATTCAAATTCCATGTGCGTATTTATGCAAGAATTTATTGTAAACAACAAGCTTTTATTTAGGGGAGAAGTGAAAGGAAAATTTAGACGATGGAAAGAGAAAAAGACGAGCATGGAAAAGAAAAGTTTACGTGTACAGTCGACTCTCAATATAACAGTTCTCTCTATAAAAGCACTCTCACTGTAACAGGTGTCTAGGATCCCCCCGAGAGCTTTATGAAGTAAAAGGCTCCTTCTATAAAAGCACCTTGTATAACAGCGCTTTGCCTACAACAGAAGGGTTTTCCCTTCCCTGACCACATTTCTCTCACTATAACATCATTTTCTTTCTATAACAGCATTCAAATAAGACCAAATACCCTTCAAAATTAACTTTTTCTCTATAACAACACTTCAACTATAAAATATCGCAATTTTATTCTTTTTTGAACAAAAATTTTTCATTTTGGAAAAATTGTGTAAATATTGAAATCATCTATTAAATTATCAATACTATAACTGAAATTGCTGTTAATTAATCAATATTATTATTATTTTGCTAAGTTTTCTATAACAGCATCTCACTATAACAGCACAATTTCATGCTCAGATAGGGTGCTGTTATAGTGAGAGTATATAGAGGAAGCCGTTATAAGGGAGCCCGTTATAGAGAGTTTCGACTGTATCCCTATAATTTGAACCATTGTATAACCACGTAGGATTGCTGTTCATGGGAAAGGCTTCCAAAACGCACTTTGGACGTATTACATTCTGCACCCGGGAAACGTCGGAGTTAGTGACATTAGATAAAAACTGTCGTTGTAAATTGTAAATGATGAGTCATTGTTTTTATTCCAATGCTTTCCAACAAAAATGTCTTTCCTATACTTGCACGTCCTCATATATGTGCGTACATATATATAAGGATCTACTTTGATCCACTCAACATACGATGAAAGCAGCAATGGATGGTTTATTTTTATTAATTTCAGAATTCTGCATTCAGCCTGCTGATACAAGCATTATTTTATGGAAGTTGTTCCTATGGTGACAATTAATGGTCAATTCGGTTTAAACGTTTAAAAATAATTTGTTTATCCAACTGTGAGGCAAGCCTTTAAATGTCTGTAAATGCTAAATTCATGTATTTTTAGCAATATTTTTTTAGCAACTGAGAAATTTCCATGTAAAAAATCAGAGTGAAAATGAAAGATTACAGTATTTAAAAGCTCTTTACAGCAATTGTGACATTTTTTCTAAAAACTTTAAATACATAATGTAGCTATAATTTCCATTATCACGATTGCAACTTATATTTTAAGGACACATTATGTCCAGTGCTTGACCGTTTTGCATCCGATCCAGAGATATCTGACGCTTTACACGACTTTACAAGAAATGTATACAGCTATATAGGTACAGTGGAGTCTCTCTATAACAATTCTCTTTATAACAACATTTCTCTACAACCACATTATATTTCCCGCCCTTATTACATATAAGCTGCATATTGTATATTCGATATAACAGCGTTTCCCCGTAACAATATTTTTCGCCATTCCCTTCAACGTTGTTGTGGAGAGACTCGAATTTATTTTCACATAGTGTTAGCATAGTATATATAAGCAACGGAGAAGCGTTCATGCTTTCTATACGCTCTTCATATAGAATTTACGCTTATACTATATGTATACCTAAGTGTTTTCCTGTCCAACCTTGTCTTGGAAGTGCAATTACAGTCTCACAGCGTTGGTTTGAGCGGCTCTTCTTTTTCTATAGATAAATATGGCGACGAAATAATAATAGAATACAAAATGGAGCTCTATGATGGCTCCGTGAAGCGGTGAGGTCACGTCTGTGCACAGCGACGTCCTCAGCGCTCTTGGAATTTCCTGTAGGAGCTCTGGCAATAGTTTTTATTGGTGGAGGATAAAGACAGGTGGCTTCTGATTCGAAATTCTTCCTCCGTTCCCAACTTTGTCTGTGTCGTAAAGTCTGGCTCGTCCTCCAAGGTGATCTTGGATATCGTTGAAATAGTTCATCTATATACTTGAAACGTTAAGAAATATTCAATTAATGTCGATCCTAGACATGTGAAGTTTTAAGCGCAGTCCGTTTAGGTGAAGGGAAAAAGACAGCAAAAAAAAGTCCAAGCTAAAGGGCGAGACAAGCTGTCACTAGCACGGCCATAGAATGAGAGAGAAAAAAAGTCGGATAGAGAAAATTGGACAAAGTTACGAGCGGGTCCAGCGCTACCGGAAAAGGGCGGGCAAGAAAATACTGAATAAAAACGGACAAGCCATGAAGTAAATTTTTAACGTAAGCGATTACATGAAGAAAAATAAAATATTGCTTTTAAATGCAAATCTTCTCCTGAAATTTGGAATTTTTGCTTTGTTAGACATTATACCTATATTGATACGTACTTTTCAATAAACAGCCTCTGACAGCTTTTCAAAACAACCTTAAATGGTGGTTTCAAAGCAGGCGGCACTAAGATTATGGTTAACCGAGGGCAAATTATTTTTGGTAGTGCAAAATAGGTCAGTGGCCGCTATGTCCGAAGAAGGAATCGTTTTTTGAAGGGCGAAGCATTGCACAATTTCTGACATGTCGAAAACAGATTGACAATGTAATCTAATCCAAGTAATGAAAGTAAAATGGTTACCATTAATTGACATTATAAGGATAAACAGGGAAATACTAATTACATGCAGCCTTTACATGTAATTGACCACAAATCTCGGACAATTAGTCCCACCCCCCGGAAGAGTTTTGGTGAGTATTAAACGGTGCTTTGCAATTTGAAAAGGACGGCTGTTCAGAGTAGTGTCATAATTCCACAAAGGGGCAGTGGATGGCACAATATTCTGGACGTAGAAACGGGCAGTCGAGGTCACTTCCAATAAACCAGATGCCCGTTGGAAGGCAAGGAAGCAAATGTTACAAATGTTCAATATTGGGCTATATTGAAGCAATTGGGAGCACCTCACACATCATTAATCCTCCTTGTAACTCAACTCACACAGGAAAAGTGACTTCTTGTCTTCGCCAACGAGCATGCTACGTTTGTCATCACACTTACCAAGCTTTTTGCGTATGCTAAAAGGCTTAGCACTGATTGCCATTTGAAAGCTGTTAAAAAGAATGGTACAATGGTAAACACATTTTTGCTTCAATTGGCAACAGACGGCATCTTTACCACGGGGATACATATAGCCTCATGCAATGTAGGCATGAAACCCGTTTTTCATCACGTATATTTCACAAGTTAGCTTCCATTTCGTTTTAGCAAATCTATAGTCACTGGAATTTGACACAAAAGGCTTGCAGGTGCATGAATGGGAGAACTATATTGATGAAATGTACTAGCATGAGCAAGAACCGAATAAAATTGGGCTCATATCCCCAATAGCAATGTCATATATATTGGCTCACAAATTACGCAAATATAACGGTGAAAATTGATGTGAAAAGGAACTCTGAACGTTAAAGTAACGTGTTAATGTTTTATACTTATAAATTACATAAATTTTGCCGTGTTTTATCTCCGTAATTTTAACGCAATGAATTTTTCCAACGTATAAATAACACGTTTAAATTCGTCTATAAAAATTGTTCCGTTAAAATTCTGTGAAAAACACGGCAACATTTATGTACATTATTTATGGAGAACATTACCACGTTACACAAATGTGCAGAGTATGTTTTTCCACCAATTTTCAGCGATATAGTTACGTAATTTGGGAAACAAAATAACGCTGCTACTAGGGATATTGCAACAATTAGAGTGAGGCTCCGTATCGTATGTGCTCCCATCTTGTTTACTAGATTGGTACTCAAAATATAAAGTGGATACAAAATATATTTTAGTAAGTACATAATATTGAACCAAAAATTTTGTTAGCATGTATCAAAATTTGAAGTGCACTATCCTTAAAAATATGCTTACATAGCAAATAGGCGCTTCGGAAATGTATCCACTATTTCATTCTTGAGTCAATCAGTTTTGTGGATACCCGCACACAGGCTTTCCTGATAGCATAACCGCAACCCAGATAACGTTTCAAAAGCGATGAATGCTGCAGAAAATTGTATCTACTATAGAACTACCAGAAACGCTGCAGGAGCCACTTGTTAGTGGATGGTTCCGTTGGGTATACATAGGATGGAAATTTTTCCCGCGAAGCACCAAAGGAAATTTCCGCTACCGTAAAAGGTTTTCATTTGAGGTTCAAATTAATTGTTGACAAGCTGTAGCCGGTTTCTTTTCAAACGATTAGTATACATACGAATTTAACAAACAGTGCTATTTCTGTAGATTATAGTTATATAGCTGATAAGTTTCAACTGAACTCCAAATGAACTGGGATTGGCTAGCATAGAGTTCCATTATTTTTCGGTCCGTTCCTTGAAGTAAAAAATTTTAGTTAATCATTAATTTTAAGTCTTGCAACCTATTTCGTGGTTACAAGGTATAGGGTCAGTCCGCCTAACGGTGACAGTTGCCCTAAAGGTGACAAGCGTTCCATGCAAGCACAACTAATGGACAAATATTAATTTTTGTATGTAGCACCATTGACCCTGAGGTCATGCAGACATCCAATTATTTTTTGGATTCCAGATAGCTCCCGTTGAAAGCTAAGCCCATGCATATAAATAAAGTCATAAAGTTGTTGATGTTAGAAAGCTGTTCACCGTTCGCATGCAAAAGCAAGTTAACGAAGGTACAGTTGTAAACATTGATTCATGTGCGTATACATATTCAATTATTGATGCGTGTATTTTTAGCACATATTCACGTTGATACACAATATTATGTACATACCATGTTCAAAATTCAGTAAACCGGGTGACATACTCGGATTATTATGTTCTGTCATCCATCACAGTGGCGTATGGGGCGTGCAAGAGACCACGTGGCTCCTACAAGGCCAGTCCGATTTGGAATTTGGTTATTCCCATTAGATAGGCCAATACATCCGTCTTACACATGATGTGCTTTCAATTTCGTGCAAAGCAAACCCCCGAAAACCACCAACTATAGAATATTTATTTCCGAATATTGTGGAAACGTTTAAAGTCGAATTGTTCGAAGATACAAATATTAATTCGTATTTATAGGAGCCATCGAATAAACCGACAGATGAACAAATATGTCGCACTTGAAACCCTTTTTTGGGCATACTGTAGTTAAAGGATTGCCGTGCACTTTCTCCAGGAAAAAAATTACGGTTATTTAGTCCGTTTCCGGCATTCTAAAATAGTCTTGTTTCCTTTTTGTAATAAAAAAGCGTGTATGTACACAGTTTTTTTTCCTTCAGGAGTGATTGTTGATTTGACTTTGAAGCCTCAGAAGCTGATCATGACCTAGACGAAGAAGAGGTTAACTAATGTATAGGTGTTAGTTACGTATAAGCGTAGGCTGAATATCGTCGTTTAAGAACCAAAAGTGACTAATAGAACGTAAAAATAATGGCAAAACTAACATAAAACAAAATTTTATAAACGAAAAACTCCCTACGAGACAAAAATTCTGAAAGTTAAGATACAAACGCTTCAGAAATACGCTACAAAAATTGGCTGCTTCCACCATGCTGATGCTCAGCCTAAAAATAATAAAAATAAGATTAAAACACGTGTCAGTGCAGACTGCAGACATATATTGCGGTTGAATGTTCCCACCTTACTGCTGCCTAGCTCAAATCTAATAAAAACAAGATAAGAAGACATGCGGTGTAGACATTTATTGCGGTTCCAGCTAACATGATTGCATTCTGATCGGACAACAGTTAGACAAATTATGGCAGGTTTGGCCGAAAACCCACCATGATAATTTGACTACAATTTTGGACAATAATTTGGCTAATTATTGTCCACTGAGGATATAACATCATTGAATAGAACCGCAATTTATGTCTGCAGTCCGCACTGACACGTGTTTTAATCTTATTTTTATTATTTTTAGGCTGAGCATCAACAAGGCGTATTATTGTAGCGTATTGTTGTAGCGTATCTGTATTTTCAGAATTTTTGTCAGCTTTGCTTTGAAGGAATTTTGCCTTATAGTTAGTTTTGATATTAGTTTTACGCGCTCTTAGTCACTTTTGATTCTTGAACGACGATATTCATATGAATAGACTAGTTTCCAATTCTTTTGAGATTTAACCTGTTTTTCTGGCCAAAATCCTTCCATTTTGATAATTCAATGGAATAAATTTCAACAAAATTTTCAAACCCAGTAGTTTCACAGAGTGGAACAAGTCATTAATATGAACATTCCATGCATCGCTTCTTCTTTCGCAGATGATAATTCCTATTGAGCTTGCTTGGATAATTGTACCTACGAATATGAGACATGACTTACAATCAGAAGTGACATTTTAAGTGATACCCGACTTACTGAGAATACAGGTACAACTCAATACAAGCGGATAAATTTAGGGAGTTGGAGAATCCTGTTTTTTTAAATTTACGTGTATTGTTTCAAAACCAATACATTGTGTCTATATAATATATTGCAATGTTTTAATTTTTTATTACAGTTTGCTCTCATAACGCGTAGTTTGACCGTCCGAAATTTCTGAAATAAACAATTTAAGTGTAGTCCATCTTCCTATTCGAAAATTTGTATGGAGACAAAAAAGATTTTTTGTGCTAAACATATATTTACATACTAAAACAGGGTTTTTAGAGAAAATAAAGTAGAATATTGCTGTCGGCATCTATATTGCACCGGCTCATTTAGGGATAAAATAAATATTTTTATATCGTATAATTTCTGAATGGATAATTGTGTATCCGGGTCAAATCTTGTGCGCTAGCAAATTTGTGCATTCCCACCTTTGTTCAGAATTGTACTGGTTTCGATACTATTGACCTAGAAACTCGTAAATACACACGGCCGCCTCAGTACCGCCAGCACTGATAGGAAAGTTTTGGAGATAATAATATGTATGTTTAGTAATAAAATTCAATTATATTATATGTACCCGTACAAGCACTACCATGAATTAGAATCCTGGGCAATGTCCGGTCAATCAGGGTTAAAATCCGATTCATATGCCACTTTAGCGTAAGGAGAATAACTACGACCCGTGTTGTCCACAAATCCAACAAAAATGCCATTTCTCCCTTATTCACTATATAATGCACAAAATATGCATATCTTCGACGTGGATACATATAAAATGCTGATGCTAAAATTTTAGGCATGACGCCAATTTAACGGCATACATACTTATGTATCAGTCATAGTAAACGTATCATCATTATCATTATGTAGGTCTTTACAGCTTCCCACCATCACACACGCTCTCATTTGAGGCAGGCAATTTATTAACTACAGTGAACTCTCGCTATAACAACCCTTAAGGGAAGAGGAAAAATGGTTGTTACATATATATATATGGAAAAGTTCTTATATATGGACTATATAATATGTACACTAGTGTGGTGCATATCGTTGACTAAAAAAATATCGGTGAATATCGGTATCGGCTCATTATCGCTGCCGATAC
>JAQGBT010005086.1:0-15039 GCA_034698585.1 Disparrhopalites patrizii
TTTATTATTATTTTATTATTTCTACATATTTTTTATTATTATTTTATTATTTCTACATATTTTTTATTATTATTTTACCTTTTTTATAATGTTTTTCTAAATTAATTATTTTTTAAATTATCTATTATTGGTGACTCATTCTCTTTAACATCTTCTAGCTACTTGTCTCTTTTTCTTCAGGATTTTCTGTATTTTGATTCTTTATTTAAATTAAGAAGTGCCTTTAGTTTCCTTAAAAAATCTCTCTCCTATTTCTCTGTAAGCCATGCTTGTTTTCCTTTTGGTTGTCTCGCATATATTTACTCCCATAGGCACCTCTCACCTCTCTCTCTCTCTCTCTCTCCTCTCTCTCACCCTCTTCTCAACCCTCACATTCTTCCCCACCCTCGCTTTCCTCCTACATTTTTTTTCATTTCCTCCCCTGTAACACTTGTAAACTCTTGATTCCATTTGACTTCTCCGTTGAAGAGAGAGAGAGAGAAGGAGAGAGAAAGAGAGAGAGAGAGGAAGAGAGAGAGAGAAAGAGAGAGAGAGAAAGAGAGAGAGAGAGAATGGGTTGACAGCTATCACGCTGTTGCTCTTGGAGTTAGATATTCTTTTTTTTCGGTGAAGGAAAAGACGGTCATGGTGAAGGCGGAAGTTTTAATTAAAATTAAAAAATTAGCATCATTTGTTTTCCCTCCCGGATGTCAACTCCAACGTTTTTCCTAGCTGTCTCTCTCTGTCTCTCCTTCTCTCTCTCTCTCTCCCCTCTGCCCCGACAAGTCGTGGGTCGTAACAAGGTTCCCATTTCAACCTCTTCCCATGTACATTTCTTTTTGTGTATATATATGTATATATAAAAGGGAGATTTTTTTCCCCTCTCAGGAGGGGAGAGAATCTGTTTTAGTGTTTTTAGACTCCACTACAAATAAGGAAGGCTTTTCTTGGATGAAAGGAGGAGAAGACGAATCTAGCCTCATTTCCAATTTCAACACTTATATTGCACCCCTTTGAATTCTCTGGGTGTCTCACTCCTCACTCCATTTGGGTGTCAAAAAGCCTTGTCTCCTCCTTCAGGAGGAGGACGAGGAGGAGGACAGGCTAGTGGGAGTTGTTTGGAATGTTTTTTTCTCTGTAAAAATACACACATAAAAGCCTTTCTGTCTTCAATATGTAAGCGAGAGAGAAAGAGAGAGAGAAGGAGAGAGAGAGAAGGAGAGAGAGAGAGAAAGAGGGAGAGATCTAAGATGAAGTGTAAATGTTGAAAGAGAGAAAAACTTTTTTTCCTTGAATTTGCTGTAGTCTTTTCAAAGAGAATGTTGCACTCATCCTCCTACAACTTTCACTGTATAAGATACATAAATAGAAGGGGAAACTCTCCTTTTTTGTGTACTCATAAAAAGTATGCGAAGCTCCTTTTTCTCCTTTAAAAAAGAGCTCCTTCTCCTCCACTAATTCTTTGGCAAATGAATCCTCCTCCGAAATTGAACCTTGGAGCTGTTAGACCCACACTTTTCTATTTGCACAACCCGAGGGCCAAAAAGTACGTTGGCATGTATGGTTGTATACGTGTGGGAAACTTGGGCTTTTCCTTTTGGACAAGATTCAAAGTCACTCTCTAAAGTCTTTAGAGAGGGACATGGGAGAAAATGGAGATGTAGGGAAAGATATGGAAGTTCAAGGAAGGAGACGGATAATGAAGAGAGCCGGCCATAAGGGTGAAGCTGACTTCGAAGAAGTTGTCTCATCACGGTAAAAATAAAATGCAAAGATAATCAGAAAGAGAATGGAAGGAGAGAAAAGAGAGATGGAGAGACGACATATTAAGGAGGAATCAAGGACAGAAGCAAGACGAAGAAAATGGAATCGAGAAAAAAGGAAGAGAGACGAGAAACAGATAAAGCCAGACGAAGGAATAGTAAAGCATTCCCTCGAAATGAAAGAGAGAAAAGGTATAAGAAACGAAGAAGAAAATTTAAAAATTAAATGGACAAAGAGAGGAAAACCACTGAAGAGAGAGGAAAAAGCACATGCAGAGAGAAATAAGTGGAGGAATAAGCCCATGGAAAAAGATACATGAAGATAGAAAGAAGGATAAAAATAGCCTGAGTAAATGGCGGGAAAAGTGAGAGCGGAGAAAAAATATTAAAGAAAGACAAAAAACTAAAAGAGCAAAAGAGAGAGAGAGACAGGGAAAAAGAGGAAAAGAGAGATAGAAATGGGAACACTTCAGAGAGAATTCGATTGAAAACGAAAGAGAAGAGAAAAAGTAAAGACAAAGGAGGGAAAGAGGGAATGAAAGAGACGGAGGGAAAGAGTGATTAAAGAGAGAAAGAATGGATAAAGAGAGAAAGAATGGATAAAGAGAGAGATGGGGAGAGAAACAGAGAGAGAGAGAGGAGAAAAACGAGAGAGAAATAGAGATAAACGGGACAAACAGAGAGCGAGAGGGGGCAAAAAATAGAGAGAAATAGAATGGAGAAACAGAAAGAGAGAGAGTGCAGAAACAGAGAGAGAGGAAAAAGAGAGAAACTGGATAAACTGGAGAAACAGAAAGAGAAAGAGAGCAGAAACAAAGCGGGGTGGGCAAAAAAAGAGGGAGAGAAAGAGAGAGGAGGAAAAAGAGGGAGAAACGGAGAGTAAGTGGCAAACAGAGAGTGAAAGGGTAAAAAACGTGAGTGGAGAAAGAGAGTTGAAAAGAGTGGAAAAAGATAGAGGAAAAGAGTGGAGATAGAGAGAGGAAAAGAGTGGAGAAACGGAGAGAGAAAAAAGAGAGGCTAAATAGAAGGAACGGGAAAGATAGAAAAACGGAACGAGCATTTTAAATAAAGAAAAGAAATAATGAACGTCAGAGAGAGAGAGAGAAAGTGTTAAAAAAGAGGGGAAAAAGAGCAAAGGAGACAGATTGAGAGTTCAGTCTCCGAGATTGTGCAAGGAGAGAGAGAGAGAGAAAGGTTTTGGAAGAAAAGAAAACAAAAACTTTTTCCCTCCCCCTCATAAGTTGGTGTATATCGTTATAGAAGGAAGAAGAACATTGACTTAACATGGGAAAGTAGGGAGAGAGAGCGAGAGAGAGAGAAAGAGTGCAACACTTGCAACTTTTAAATGAACTTTCTTCTTGTCATTTGACGTTGATTACACACGGACGGCTAACATCTTATACACTTGTACGGGGGACTTTTGACTTCACCCATATGACACGCTACACGGGGGTGGGCGTCGCAGTGGGACCAAGAAGTAATCCAAACACTTGGTCCAGACTAGAAAAGAAAGTCTTTTATTTCCTCCACATTTTTGTTACTATGTACATAACGTGGGCATGTACATACATATGTATACTTATGTATCATGGGGCAAAGATGTTGCCGATGCCTTTGCTTATTTCCAGGAAAACGGGGCGTATATGCACAATATTTACATATATGAATGTGTCCTGTACATATACGTTCCGAGGGTGGAGGGAAAGTTTTTATGTAAAACTTGAACTTCTTTTTTGCTTTCTCCTCCTCCTCGGATTCTGCTCCATCCCTTTCATCTACGCTATTTCCCGTTTTTTACATGGCCGTTGGGCCTTTTTTCCTCTGAAATGCGAGTTTGCTCTTTTTAAAGCTTCGTCCTTTTACAAATATACAATTTCTCTCTCTCCTTACTCTCCTACTCTCTCTTATTTTCTCTGTTTTTCTACCAGATTTTCTGTCGTCGTAACTGTCTCTCTAATTTTTCTCTCTCATTTGCTTTCTCTTTCTCTCCCGTTCCCTCTGTCACCTTCCCATTTGTTCGCGCGCGCTCTCTCTCTCTCTCTTACACTCTTTGTCTCTCCAATCCATTCTTTTTGCCTCGCTCTTCCTCTCTTTTTTCTCGCTGTTGCACTTTCTCTCTCTTTCTCTCTGTTGCACGTTCTCTCTCTTTTTCTCTCTGTTGCACTTTCTCTCTTTTTTCTCTCTGTTGAATTTTCTCACTTTCTCTCTCTCTTTCTCTCCAATTCTTTCTTTTGTTTCGAATGACTTTCTCTCTCTCCAATTCTCTCTTGTTTTGTTTCGAATGACTTTCTCTCTCTCCAATTCTCTCTTGTTTTGTTTCGAATGACTTTCTCTCTCTCCAATTCTCTCTTGTTTTCTCTCCCATGACTTTTCTATAATTTTCTGACTCGTCTGCCTCTTTTTTCTCTCTACTATTTTTCTCTGCCGTTCTCCCGCTTTTTTATTCTAATTTTTTTATCCTTCTATCTCTTCTTCTCTTTCCGTCTCGCCTTCTCTCTCCTTTTCTTTTCTCTCTTTCTCCTTCCCTTTTTGTCTCATTCATTATTTCCATTTTTACTGTATTTATTCTCCTTTTTTTCGGTCTTACTTCCAATTTCTCTCTTCATTCTCTCTCTCTCTGTCTGTCTCTTGCTCTGTTTACTCAAGCTCATTCTCATTCAAAGTGACGACGTTTACATATTACTTGTTTCTCCCCGGACAAACGAGTGTGAAAAGACAAATGACAGCCCAGAAACTAGCAGAGTTGGTGAAAAGAAGTGGAAGCTAAAATGTCCTTAGCCATTTTTTGGACCAACTACACACGTCCTCATCATTCCAAAACTACCCTGGCGTTCGTTGCAATTTGAAAGAGAATCAAGTATTCAATTCGGAGTTAGAAAGAGATGTTGTTGGTGAAAAATGGTTTGTATCAGTCCATTTACACAGTTGTGTGGGTGAAAACACGTGTAATATCATTGACTGGAAGACATTTTTGTAAATTTGTCTTTCCCTGTGTAAACAAGGTATTTTTTCCCAGGGAAATTTAATAAGGTTTTGGATGTCAAAGAAAAATTGTCACTTTTGTTTGAACAAACAGGATTTGCGGGTAGATAATTTGGGCGGGAGTTGATATGGAGAATAAGTCCAATTGCACCCGTAATCACTCATTCTGACACATTGACAATTGACACATTTCCATTTTTTCTTGTCCACACTCAACCCACCATTTGTGGATTCTAATATACGCTGTATTTTTTACGGCTTTATCAAATAGCAAACTGTTAGCATTTTAGCATTGTTAGTATTTTCAAGAACATTGAAAAATATCCTACGAGAATCCCATTTTTAGTCTTTCCACCCAAAATGATGCAATATGGAAGATTTCTGAGGAAATATGTAAACTTAATTTCTTGCCATGTAATGAAATTTCCCGCCAAAGCCCGTCTACAACGAAGAATAATTCCCGCTAAAAATCTTACATATTCCCATTTCAGCAGAATCTGTCTCCAAATTGCTCCGTCCTTTTCAGAGCCAACCAAGTGGAAATAAAGCGTAAACAATGCCAAACTTTAATTACGTCTGAGAATTCCCCCGTAGAATATTTCCAAGAGATCCTATAACATCCCCCAAGAATCTATCCCTATAAAGAAATTCCCACTCCCAAAAAAACCTTACACTTTATATGGATTTTAAATATTAAAAAAAATGTAATATTTAAAAAATCCGGATTTCCCCTTTAAAAATCTCGGTAATAAAACCCATGAATGGGCCCAAATTCCAATTATCCCCCGGGGGAATAATGGGCCTTCGCACATCATTAATTCTCAAATGCCTCCATTCTTCCGGGGAATCTTTCAATATTCCAATAAAATCCCCTTATTTCCTTTTTAAAGCTTTTTTTCTGAAGAATATGATCAATGTCTAATCCCAAGAAACTTGATAAAGCAACACTATAAAGCCTTTCTCTTCTTCCCAAAAAAGGGTAGAGGAGAAAATTCGAGAAAAATGGGAAGTGTCTATAGACTCCGTTTAATTTCCCCTTCATCCCTTTGTGATTAAAGGAGCCCCAGGAAAGTCGGGGATGGAGAAGAATTAAAAGGGGAAAATCGGGGAAAATTGTACAAATGTAATGTGTATATGAGAGTTTATTAATATTTACTATTTCCATGGGATTTTCCCCCCTGATAGACAAGGAGATATGGGCAAGTCACGTGCCTCTTCACTCTGTGAACAATATCTTTATCAATGAATTTTTGGGCATGGGGATTACTACATTTTTTTCTTGTTTATATATACATTATGTATATACGTCTTTTGGTTCAATATATGTATATATATAGAAAGACGTATTTATTGTTCTCAAAATTCACGTCGAGAGGGAATGTTTATTTCCGTGTGAGACAATTTCAGTGGCAACCAGAAAAGGTGGGGATATTATGTACATATGTAAATACATATGTACGTCCATATAAATGTATATGGAATATTAGGTATATGAATGTATATTTATGTATCAAATGTAATACGTGGGAGAATTGTGGGGCTTAACTTTTATGGATGACTTGGAGACGGCATTATCAGGATTGAGGGACATCTCCCAGTTTCGAAGGGCTATTGAGTTTCTAAGGCAGGATTCATGGGGGGGCCTTTTTTCCCCCGTGTTTTTCGGGGAGGACTTGGATATATCCCTTATTACTTAGGGTCTGACGCGTGTCGGACAGGGTGGAAGGCACGTGTGGGGCAATCCATGAAATTGTTTACATTTTATCTTTAACCAAATCTTCGGTGTCACAATTGTGAGATATCAAAGGGTGTAGTGTCCCAGGGACTTTGGAGGGTGGCGGTGGCCCTGCTCAATCGGCGTTTGGTATCTTTTACTCAGTCAATATATTATGTATATTCATAAGGTCATACATACCTGTGTATGTATCAATACTATAAAATAAAACAATAATCGGGGGACAAATTCTCATTTCAAACTCATCGTCTTCCTTTTTGGCTCTCTCTTATTTTTCCATTTTCCTCTTCAAGGTTCTTCTCATCTAATTTTATTTTGCTTTTTCAATCATTTTCTCCAATTCTCTCTTTCTCTTTCATTCTTTTGCAAAATTCGTTTCTTTTTTTGGATTATTTTCTCTTTCCTTTCTTGGTTCTTTCTTTTGCTTTTACAATTGGCCTCTCTTCCGGTTTTTCTCCATACTGTCATTGGCTATCTCGATTTTATTGTCTGTCTCCATTTTTTCTCTCTCTCGTTTCTTTGGCTGTCTCGATTATCTCTCTCTTCATTTGATCTCTGTTTTGGGGCTCCTAATGACTTCTTCTTGCTCTATTTTCTTTTTCTTCTTCTTTGTATGTTTCACTATTTTCCTAATTTTCTCTTTCTCTCTCTGTATTTTGTTTGCTCTCCGTTTTGCTTTGCTTTTCTTTCTATTTGTTTATACTTGCATCTTTTCCTTTCTATTTGTCTGTATATGTCTCTTTTCCCTTCTATGTGTCTGTATTTATCTCTTTTTCTCTCCTTTTCTCAGGTTACCCCCATTTTTTTAATTTTGTCCCCCTTTTCTTTTCATTTGCTCAATTTTCTTTGTAGTTTCTCCTTTTTTCTTTCTGTTTCTCTCTATTTGTACCATTTTATTTCTATTTGTCTATTTTTTTGTCTTTTCTTTTCTATTTTTCTCCTTTCCTTTCTATTTTTATCTTTTTTTTTCGATTTTTCAATTCTATTTATTCTCTTGTAATTTTTATTTATCCCTATTTATCTCTTTTCCTTTTTATTTTTCTTCCTATTTGCCTATTTTCTCTCTCTTAATTTGTATTTGTTTATTCTTTTTATTCTATTTGTCCATTTGTCTCTTTTAATTTTTATATCTCTCTATTTTTCTCGAAATCTTGCTCTTTGTCTATTTCTCTTTATTCCTATTCTCTTTCCGTCTGTACTGATGTGTTTTTTCTCTTTTCCACTCCACTTTCCTCTATTGTCTCTATTTTCCTCTATTGTAAGCTTCCATATTTGCCTCTATTTTCTCATTTTCACTATTTTCTCTCTTTCTCTGTTTTAGTTTGGTCTCTTTCTCTTTTTTGGTCTCTTTCATTTCCTATATTTCTGCCCTCTGAAAATGCGTATCTTTTTTAATATTTCTGTAACTTGGAGCTCTCCCTGTATCTTCCTATTTTAAGTCATGTTTTACAGTTTTGTCTCATCATCCTTTTCCTGGTTCTCTCTCTCTCTCTCTTTCCCTCTGAATTGAGGTCTCACCTTTACTCTCCATCCTCCACAGCGTTAATGAGAATATCCATGATTTCCTCTCCACCAAGTCCGAGCTACTGCGGCGTGACAAAGGTACGTGTGCTTGATTACAAATTACAAAACCTGCCCGGCCTCCTGTTATTACCCGGCCGTGCCACGTGCCGTCCGCGCCGGGTGATGTTCCACCAGAAGAAAAATTCTTGGAACAAGTGGATGAAATCCCTTTTGAAGACTTTATTAATATCCGCACCTCCCCGAATATGGCGCTAATAACAATCCCTGAATTAATTACAGTATCTGAATCTCTTCGGAAAATATTATTGCCCATATCGTCCAGGCCTGGTTCTTGGTATGAATGATTGGAAATATTTCTCGGATTTTCACCACATTCGATGCCAACATCTCCCGTCTTGGTAAAATGAATGTTTGAGAGAGAAAATTGGTTTAAAAAAACAAGTGGTTCCTTCGTGAGGGAGACAAGGATGTTTTTGTGGGAGATGAAACCGCCGTGTTTTTGTCGGAGGAAAAACCATAGATAGGAAAGGATCAAAGGACAGTGCAATATTCTCGAATTACTTACAGCCGCTCGGTCAAAAGACAAAAGAATTGCTTGCTTTGACTTACTCTTACCCAGCAATTCCTTGGGAACTTTCCTCTTTTGTATGGGTGGAGTTCTCATCTCCTTTCCCTGGATCCAGCTTGATTTTGCCCCTTCGTGTATAACTATTAACTAGATACATATGTGTAGTTACACGGTTCCAGGGAAAAAGGAAAGTTATCAAGGTTCGGCTTTTCCACCAAAATGCTATCTATCTCCATAAAATTATTTTGTATCTCTTTTACCCCCCCCTTTTATACATTATTCCCACCAACCCCCGCCCTTTGTACTTTGCCAAAAGCCCTGCCTTCCCAAAGTCTTTTGTACAAACATTGTATGTGTGCATGGGAATCAAATATTAAATGCAAAATGGGGTACTGCCTATACGTATGTACGACAAGGTATTTTAAATGTATAGACATGTTGTAGTACTTGGCAAGATTGCACAATAGATTCTCTTCGTGTGTGGTCTTATTATTATCCTCTCTCTCTCTCTCTATCTCTCGATCGCTCTCTCACATTCTCGATTATTTTCTCTTTCTCTCAATTTTTTTCCCTTTCTCTTATATGTCTGAAATTATTTCTTTTTTCGTTTTCTTCAACAATATCTTCTCTTTCTCTCTAATTTTCTCCACCCTTTCTCTTTTCCTTTGCTCTCTTTCTCTCTTCATTTTATCTTTTATCTCTCTAATTATCTCTTCGTTTTCTCTCTGTTTCTTAATTCTCTCTATTTCTCTTTAATTCTCTCTTCCTTTGCTCTCTTTCTCTCTTTCTCTCTAATTATCTCTTCCTTTTCTCTCTTTTTCTCTAATTCTCTCTCTTCTTTTTTTTCTCTCTTTAATTCACTCTCTTTTTCTTTTTTCTCTTACTATCTCTTTTTCTTTTCTGTCTAATTCTCTCTTCCTTTTTTCTCTTTCTCTCTAATTCTCTCTCTTCTTTTTTGTCTCTTTCTCTCTAATTCGCTCTTTTTCTTTTCTCTCGTTCTCTGAAAATTTCCCTTCAGTTCTAGCTCCTTTTTCACTCTCGAATTCTCTTCCCGTTTTTCTCAAATATTTTGTTCTCTTCTCGCAAATTCTTTCATTTTTCTCTCTCTTTTTCTACAATTTTTCTCTTGCTCACGCGCACTCTCTCGCATTGTTGAACTTTCCCCGCATTTCTCTCTCTTTTGTACCATCTTTAGCTCTTTCTCTCCTATTCTCCCTTTCTCTCACATTCACTCTTTTTCTCGTTCTCCTTCTTCCTCTTTTCCTTCTTTTTCTTCTCGCTTTTCCAAGTTTCTTTCTTTTAATTTCGCATTGGAATTTCTTCTCTTCCGTAACTCTCTCTATTTATTCTTCTCGTACTCCCTCGATTTCTCTCTGGCTTTCTTCTTTCATTTTTCGATTTTTTCATATTCTCCTATCTCACCTTCTCTCTCTCTCTCTTTGACTCAACTTCTCTCTCTCCGTCCCTCGCTCCTCCGCTTTCCCTTTTCCCTATTCCCTTTCTCTGTGAAGCCACTAGAACCCCCAAAACCACTTGGGTTGATCCCGTCTAGTCTCTCTGGAAACCACAGGAGTATGATAGGACCATGTCATAATAATGTGATTGAACCCCTTCAAATACATGTAGATGATACCTTTGATATAATAATAAGCCCCAGCATTCTTTTCCCTTCCCAGAAGTCCTAGTTACCACCCGAGGATCCTATACGGCCACGGTGAGCACCGGGAAAAACCTGTGCTGGGAGATGCCGCACTAATCAAGGGAAGTTCCTGGTACTATTGCCAAGATAGCCTTGTACTAGTTGCTCATATCGTCTGTGCCAAGAGACGCTTGCATCTGGCAAACCGCGGGACTTTCACTCAGGCAGCCTCAGGACGCTCAACCACTGCAACATGTCTGCTTTGGGGCAATCGGGTAATGTATGGAAGATGCGGGATAACAAGAAAAAAGAGTCGCAAAGCCTATAGCGAGTACTGTTTTTAGTACTTTCAATAATATTAGTGCTTTCATCAGTCATACGTGCTCCTGTGTTTATCATAATTACATGCACTGTATGAGAGACAGAGATTAAAAAGAAAGTAGAAAGATGAGCAACCAAGAGTGAAAAGGGAGCAGAGAAAGATAGAAGAGAGAGAGAGAGAGAGCAAAAAGAGAGACGAGAGAGAGCACATAAAGGCAAGAGAGAGTATAAAGAGACACGAGAGAGAGAGCACAGAGCCACGAGTAAAAAGAGAGGCGAGAGAGAGAGAGAGTAAAAAGAGAGACAAGAGAGAGCACAGAGAGGTGAGAGAGAGTAAAAATTGAAACGACAGAGAGCACAGAGAGACAAGAGAGAATACAGACAAGCGAGAGAGAGAGTAAAAACAGAGACGAGAGAGAGCACAGAGAGGCGAGATAAAGTATAGAGAGAGAGTGTACACAGGGACGTGAGAGATGAAAGGGAGAGAGAATAGAGGGAGAGTAAAGAGAGAATATATATAAATAACAGAGAGAAGAGAGTGTACAGAGAGAATAGACGGAGACACAAAAGAGTAAGGAAAAATAAAATGCAGAGAGAGAGAGGAAAAATAGATGCGGAAAAAAATAAAACAGTAAGTGTGAGACAAAAAGGGAGAGAGAATGATCAGTAGGAGCAGAGACAAAAAGAATGAGATATAGAAAGAGATGCACTACGAGAGAAAGAAAAACATATCTTGCAAACGGGGAAGAGACAAAAAAAAATAGCCGAAAATAACAGAAGCAAATGAGAGAGAGAGAGATGGAAGATGAGAGAGAAGGTCTAGGCAATGACGACATTGATTTACGTTTTATCTAAGCACACTTTTACACCATTGGCTTTTTTTGGGAGGGGGGATGACTTCTCATGAGAGAGAAACAGAGAGAGAAAGAGAGAGAAAAAGAGAGAAAAACAGTGAAATAGAAAGAGAGAGAGAAAAAGAGAGAAAAACAGTGAGAGAGAGAAAGTGAGAGAAAAAGAGAGAAAAACAGTGAGAGAGAGAAAGTGAGAGAAACAGAGCGAGAAAGAAGTGGTTGTTCTAAGAAAAGGAAGAATACCGCGCGTAAAGTGAAAAGTGGGCATTAACTTTCAAGATTCTGTCTTTATGGCTTATCTATATATGACTTCTTTTGATTTATCTTAGTCTCCCTTATGTACGTTCAAATCCTTCTCTCTCTTTCCCTCTCATTCCCTCTCTTTTCTCTCTGAATCTCTCTCTCTCTCCTCTAAAGCCCACTTCCACGCGGACACTCAACCTCACCAGGAAATGCACTCCCAGAGGGAAAAATATGGCTAATATTATCGGCTGGCGGTTAGAGAGAAGTGTGTTCAGGCAGGACTCACGTGATAATTTCTCACCGCATGACACCCATAAACACCCTTTTTTGTCCTCTTCAAAAAATGATATCCTTTCCCTTTTTTTTAATTTTTATTCCTCCCACATGCTTGTCCCTTTATCCTCGTCTCTTCCGTTTCCTCACGTACAAAAGACATACGTACGTATGGGACAGACGTTTAGGAAGGACAAGAAAATCTGCGGGATGTCCCTTTTATGGACATTTGGTCCATTTGGACAGTATTTAAACCATTTTCGTACACATATTGGAGCAACTATCACAAAATAACTTCTTGGACATTGTAATTAGTTCCTCCTAGAAAATGCTTGTGGTGATTGGATATTTTTTAGACGATAATAAAAAATAGTTGAAAGGATAATAGATATAGGAAAACTCATGATCAGCAATTTTTCCTGCGGGAAAGCATGAAGGGAAATAGAGCGGAAATTCCTTGTGAAAGAGAGTCAAGGTGGGACGAGGAAAAAAAAGGATTGAAACCACAAAGTCGGAAGAATTTTTGAGAGGAAAAAGTTCCTTTTTTTGGTGATCAACTATCTTTTTTTTTTCTCTCTCTCTCTCGCTTTCGCTTTTGCTCTCGGCATGGAAGCGAGAAGTTCCAAATATGGTAAAGGAAAAGAAAATTGTGGGACTACATAAAATACACTGTATATCCTTCTTTGTAGGTTTTATTGTTGAGAGCTGACTGGAAGGGACGTCCATGAAATGAGACTCATGGTTGGCGAATCTCTCTCTCTCTCTCTCAGTGTCTCTCTCTCGCTCTCTCTCCCGTATTCCCCTCATGCTACATGTCCCAGAAGCCTCTCCCCAACATTTCGTGCTTCCCCCACAATCCCTCTTGTACTCGTTACTCGTCGTAGTCGTCTCTCTCTCTCTCTCTCTCTCACTCTTTCTCCCTCCCTTGCCTTTCCCGGGTAATAAGAAAGAAGTGGGAGATGGTGTGTGCGTAATTTATCGCCTTGGCCGAGAAGTGAAGGAATTTTGTGGAAGCATTATTCTCCGATATTTCATATGACTTCATGCTGTTCTCATGCGGCCTCCTATATATACTATTTCTCTTACCACCGCTTGTCGATGATACCCGCTTTTCCCTCTCTCTCTCTCTCTCTCTCACTCCAAAAGACTCCTATGCACTCCTCCCATAATCTTTTCACTCCTCTCACTTGCTCTTTCGCTTTTCGGGTCTCTCTCCCTCCATCTCTCTCTCTTTTCCAGCTTTAACTTTATATCTTGTCGCTCTGTCTTTCTACTGTCTTCCTCTCCGTATATCTGTTTACCCTCTTCGCATGTCTCCTTCTTTTCCCTTTCTACTTATTGTTTTCGTATATCTCTATCTTTCTTTCTTTCCACGTCCACCCCTTGCTCTTTTTCTATATTTATCTTTCTCGCTCTTCATCGCTCTCTTTCTCTGTTTCAATTTACCTCTTTTTCTCTCAATTTCTGTCTGTTTCTCTCAATTTCTCTCGTTCTCTTTCATTTTATCTCTCTATTTCTTCCTTTTTAGTTTTCTTTCTCTGTTCTCTTCTCTCTGTCTGTCTGTGCCCTTTTCTATTTCTACCTCCATCTCTCTAATATTTAAGATTGCTTTATTTTGCTTTCGCTCTCAATTTCTACCTTGATTTGTCTCTGTCTCTAATTTTTTATTTCGCTCTCAATTTATTTCTCTTCCTCTCTATTTCTGTTTATATTTTTCTCTCTCGTTAAATTTTCACGTGCTTTCTCTCAAATTCTCTCCTGCTTCCCCTTAAATTCTCTCTTGCTTTCTCTCAAATTCTCTCCTTTCCCCTTAAATTCTCTCTTGCTTTCTCTCTATATGCCTTCATTTCTCTATTGTTTTCGCTTTCTCTATATCTATTATCTATTTCCCTCGCTTTCTCCGTATTTCTCTCTAGCTTTCTAAGTATTCCTTTCTAATTTTATCACGTTTAGATATTTCTGTCAATTATTCCCTCACCTTCTAAGCGTTTCTCTTTTTCCTTCTCGCTTTCTCCATTTTCGTCCATCTTATTTCTTCCCCTCTTTCATTGTTTCCCTGTCTCGCTGTTTTACTTTCCCTGTCTCTACATACTTATCTCTGTTTTGCTCTCAGTTTCTCTTCATTTCTCTTTCATGTGCTCACCCGTATCTATATCTGTGCGAGGGTCCTTTTAACGTCTCCCTCGCTTTGAGTCTCACCGTCTCTCTGTCTTTGAGGATGCTTCTGTGTCTCTCTATTGCGCTTTCTCTGTTTTACACTTACCCCCATGTTCCCTCGTATCTCTATTTCTCTCTCTTCCTCTCTGCGTGTCTCGCCATCGCATTCCCGTCACAACCACCTCTCTCCCTCCTTGTCTCTCTGTGACATTGCCACAGTCTTCCATCTCCCCTCTTTCATTCCGCCCATTCCTTCCCATCCCACCCATATTTTTCTCTTTGAGTTCCCCCAACTATCCCCCTCCCTTTTTTTTACCCAGTAGTCCTTGTTCCCGTCTTGGGGGAAGTGAGGATGAGAGAAGGAAGGGATGTTGTGTGTATAATATGTAAGCCGGGGAAGGGAAGAGATGCCTTTTTTTTGTTGCCAGGAAGAAAAAAAGGAGGAGGGAAAAAAGTCTCCAAACGCATTTTCACATAAGACTATATACTACTACATAAGATCTCTACTACCACTTCTGCTACAACTTTTACCAGCCAAAAAAACCTTAAGTGTGCATACGTGTCTAGTCACTTTTTCCACACACACATACATTCATTATTATGCGAGAGAGTGAGAAGAGGGAGAGGGAACGAGAGAGAGAAAGACAGAAAGAGAGAGAGAAAGAGAGACAACGAGAGAGAGAAAGCAAGAGAGAGAAAGAGAGAGAGAAAGAGAGAAAGACTTTCTTCCTCGAGACGGAGAGTGTGTTCCCTCACGCAGTCCTTTCAGGAGCAACTCAATAGAATCCCCAGTCAGTGTATAAGTATCATAGTCAAGTTACAAGAACCACATGTGTGTGCTATGCAGTTTTTTTTGTGGCAGAGCACCCCCTAAAAAAGTCTATACTCCAACACTTTTCTTTTCTCGCTACCTTTCTCTCTCTCTCTCTCTTTCTCTGTCTTTCTCTCTTTCGTTCTGTCTGTTTCTCTCTCTCTCTATTTGTCTTTCTCTCTTTCGTTCTCTC
>JAQGBT010005087.1:0-15036 GCA_034698585.1 Disparrhopalites patrizii
CTGATTCTCTCTCTCTCTCTCTTTCTCTCTCTATCCATCCTGATTCTCTCTCTCTTTCTCTCTCTATCCATCCTGATTGTCTCTCTCTCTCTCTCTTTCTCTCTCTATCCATCCTGATTGTCTCTCTCTCTCTCTTCCTCTCTCTATCTTCATCCTTTTTCTCTTTGTGTGTGTGTCTCTCTCTCTCTGGAAGCTTCCACTATCTCTTTCTCTCTATTCTTGGTCACTTTCTATCGTTTTTCCCTGCCTTACTTTACAGGCTTTTCCCCTGTCCCTGTTCTGTCTCTGTTATGTTCATTTCTCTGCAAACATTGTTTTTCTAACTATCTTATAATATGTCTGTCTCTCCCCCAAGATTTTGCATGCTGTCCTGAATCAACGTGAAGATGTTTGAAGCGGTAGAGGCTAAGGTATGGCTGAGTGCATGTATTAAAAAAAATTGATAATTATTATACATGCGGCCCCATTCTGACAGCTATTACTGATATACATAGGAAAAAACTGTATTTCACGCACGTTCCTTTTAAAACAGCTATTAAATACTTTCTTCCTCTTGAGAGATGCCAGTTTACTACCAGACGGTCCTCCATGTATTATCATCTCTATTCACATCTCGTTGAGCAATATTTTTATTTTTGTATAATGTTTTTTTTCTGCTAGCCGTGGACTTGGTTTTGCTGTTTTTATTCGCGTGGGAAACCTTTATCTCCTCCGTATTTTTTTTTTTTTGGTGGTGGATGTCCTATGTAAAGTAAAGGAGCCGTGAGATTTGAATCACTCTTTTTTTGTGTGCGTGTAAGTATATAGTTATATTGCGTAAAATAGATTTATTCAAAAAGATGAGAGATCTAGAAGGAATGTGGAGATGGATGGAAATGTAATGATGTTAACCGGCCGACATTGAGAGACCATTGAATGTCCCTTTTTACAAATGCCTTCAAAAACCCATACACGAATTGGGAGCTTGTAAAGTCTCTTTTCAAAGCAAGCGTTAGATTTTCCACCAATTTGTTACTCCATTCTGACCGTGTACTTTGTTTCTATTTGTACATCTCAATTGTTTTTCTAAGATTTAGATTGTAGTTTTTATAAATAAATTTTTCTCCTGTGGATTTAGCAGACATTTTCCCATAATTTTGTAATTTTATACAAAATACGCAAATTGCTTTTGCTACATCAGACTCTTTTCCCGTCAAAATCTCACACAATTTTTGAACAAATTTTAAATAAGCGTCAAGTCGGTAGCTGGTGTACAATTAACATGGCAGTAATGTATAGTACGTAAAGAGAATTAATGGTCCTTCTGTTTTTTCAGCAGTTTTCTGAGGAAATCTACGTGATTGCAAGCTTAACTATATAGGAATGATCGTTAATTTTATTATTGAAAATTGCACTCTCCTCCAGCTTTTGGCTTTGACACAATTGGACAAACTTGAGTCAAAAATCTCTTTCTTCACACATCAAAAAAGCACTTTTATTCCGCTGCATCCTTAAAGGATTCACCGTTAAAATAAGCTGTACAAGACAAACGCTGAGTCAGCCTGTGTTACATAGTAACTATTAAGGCAAAGCTAGTATGAAACCTTGGTGGTGTTACCTTTTCACTATTCTGGGGATCTACAGAGTAACAATAAGTTTAAATCTCAACAATGAGGTCCTTCCTTGTCTTTCTGAAAAGCCTTTCCAGGGTTTCTCGTATGTTGTAATGTCTTATTTACAATAGATTACAATTTTATTCTTTACGTATTTTATGTTCTTAGGTTTTGTTTAAAATCCTCACGAGTGAATACATAACTTTGAATCTTAACTTAATCATGTGGAAGCTTCCTTAGCCATCACCTTACAAACAATTAAAGGTCTTTATTCAGCACTCAATTATGGGGCCTGAGTACGACAGATGAGATAATTGACAAGGTGAGACGAATTACGTATGTTACGAGGAAGTATTCGACCAGAGAAGAAACTGTCCATTTGAGTACTTTGAAAAGAACTTTTTTGAGAATCCAAATTTGCAATAAACAAGCCATGAATTTGCATCCGTAAAAGCGTTGACCGGAAAGCACCAATTACAATCATGTTTTTTTTTGTAAATAAGGAAGGATCAAAGGATGGAAGCCGCTTTTGAGACAAGTCGGAAGCACATTAAGTTAGCGGGTCTCAAATTGCTGATGGAGTAAATTGTATCAACGTATACTCACAATCAGTCAAAGTCATCACTGATTGACTCCGCCGGACATCATGATTGCCTCTCTGCGCCACATGACACATGCATTGAAGGGATCTGGGATTCTATGTTTTTATACCTAAAAAACATTTTGGCTCCCAGCAAATTTCTGTAGACAAGCTCTTTTTAAAGCGTGAAGTTTGGCTGGGAATCGTAACAATAGGGCCAAAAAAGGTATCCCTTGTGCATACTTAAATTACATCGTGGAAGGCTAAAAAAAAAAAAGTATTCAGTGCCATCACCCTCCAGGGGAAGTATTTCATTGCCTCGCAAACAAAATGATGAGGATGCCCATGCATTTTCAATTTTATAGTGATAAAAAAAGTATGGATGGTAAAAAAAAAAGTGTACCATCTAATTATTACAGCTATTGTACCAGTAAATATGGAATTTATTTTCCCAATATAAATGTTGTGGTGGTGGGAAAATATTATTTTCACACGTCACAAATTTCAACTTTCAATAGTGAAAATTAATGCTCCCATAAAAGAAAATTATTTGACAAAATATGTTTGATTCCCTTCATCTAAAAGAAGTCTACTATAGGCATTCCCTTTTAGACATTAAAAGCATCAGAAAGTCATGAGGGCCTTTTTAGGTGTTTCAAATGATGATAAAAGGGAAAGGACACAGTACGAAATGAAAAAGGGCAACTCCTAACATTTTTGAAGACTTTTACCTAAATAATAATAATGAAATTGAACAGAAAGACTCGTGCTTTTTTTTTATTCTTTTAACAAAGACTGCATGTGCAGTCTCCAGCGATGCATGCAAGGACCTTGATTTTCATTTATGGACTTTTCCGGCATGAAAATGTGTCTCTTGACATTGTCTGCGGAAACA
The DNA here is from genome assembly GCA_034698585.1 of Disparrhopalites patrizii. NCBI lineage: Eukaryota > Metazoa > Arthropoda > Collembola > Symphypleona > Sminthuridae > Disparrhopalites > Disparrhopalites patrizii. Next base: position 3,068 of record JAQGBT010005087.1, read on the forward strand.
AAGTACAATTTCCGTTCTGACCCCTTCACATTGTTTCTCTGTTCCGTTTTATCCCTTTCAGCATTTTTTTTTGTCGTTGTTTTGTGTGTGCAGGTAAAATTATTTAACTTCACGCTTCGATTTGGTGTGAGTACCTGCTCACACATAAATTCTTAAATCCGGGCAAGAGTAGCAAAAAATTGTTTTGGAGGTTTATCTACATAATTTACATATTATGTACCAGTCTTCAACGATGGCGAGATTTTTCAGGGCGTGCAACTGTGGAAAAATAGTCGAAATTTAAAGGGTTGTAGTCAAGTAAAAAATCTACGTCTGACTTTCTCCCCCAAAGGAAAAAAAAAATGACAAAAGCATTGTGATAGTTGGTCGCGGAGAGGAATCTATTAATTATTATAAGTAGCTACTACACACATCTTTTGGCTCATGATAATGTGGGGTACACCCAACAACAATGAGACTTGTATGCCAACCTAATTGCTCCTGAAATTGATTTCAAATGCACGAACTCCAGCGTAAGATATTTTATGCCTTTTTTTTTTCTCCACAATATTTTTTTTTCACAATTTTTTCTAGAACAATTTCACTACACTCTCTCCCCCTCCCTTCCCTTGTTTTCTGCATAAAAGGAGCAATCTCCATAATTTGAAGTCTATTAGATAAGCTCGTACACTCATCTGCTATTATAATGGAGGGCAAGATTTGTTTCATCCACCACCATCCTTTTAACTTATAATTTACTGTGCATAAAATGTCCTCAAAAAAAAGAAAGAAACATTCGTCTTGAGTCTGTATACGCATGAGGAATTTCTCTGTGCCGTCTCTACAGAGTGTAACAATTTATTTACATTCTGAATCTGACTTGGGCATTAAAGGGTTAGGAGGAAGGACAAAAAACGAAATCCCATTTACGTATAGAGATGATAAGAATGACTGACGACTTCTTGTATTTTTTTTATCATCTTCAAAAAATTCTCAAGTCAGCGGTTCGTGATCTTCTTGAGAGGATTTTGTTTTGTTTCTTTTGATAAAAAAAAATCGGATTCAAATATGGAAATCAGGATTGAGGACCTAGAAGCATTTGTAGAGGGTACAAAAAAAAATTGGGAGGAGAGGGCATAGAGAGAGAAAAAAATGGAGAGAAAACATGTCATCTTAAGCGGTGGGCATGTAGTAGTTATATCGTCAAATTGCATGTCCAATTGGGGTATCAAAAGAGTATTAGCATCAACAAATAGATTTCTAGGACACAATGTATCAAGTGATTCTTTCTCTCTCTCTCTCTCTTTCCTTCTGTCTCTCCCTCTCTCCGTCATCTACTGTGCAGTGTCCATTAGAATAAATCTTGTACAAGAGAATGCCCCAAGCTGAAAAATCTTGTGCGGATGAGTGTATTTTATCAAGTGTGTAAGTAGCAATATCCATCTACTTACTTACGTATGCACAGCTCTATTTTTTTACCACGACTCCATTGAAGTAGAGAGGCAGGGGAGGGGGAGAAATGTGGTCATTATATGCATTAAGAAAAAGTGTTATAAACTGATTACTGCTGATGATTCATTTTCAAAAAAAAAAAATAGAAAAAAAAACTTGTACGCACATATATCTTCCACAAGTCCCTCTAAGGTTTTGTTTACATGCATAAAACGCTTGGTGAAACTGAGGGAGAAAAAAAATGACAGAGGATGATAAAGGGTTACACCGGTAAAAACCTTTGCATTTACTACAGCATACCCTCATACCTACATACATAGATATACACATGGGTGTACTAAGTTGGATTAGAATTATTAGTTGAGGAAAGCCCAGAAAGTGGGACCTTCACCAAAAATGTTCAATATTGATGAGCTTTGATTATAAAAAAGAAAAATACAACAACATAGACAGATATTGTCTTAAGGCACAATTTTTTTTTTTTTTTGATCACGCTCTCTGGCATGATAACAGTGTTGGTGTGGTGATGGTGGTGTGGTTCCTTTTTTTTGCTTGTAGTAGTACGAAAGGATTTGAGAGACTTTTTTTTTTAATGATGGTGAAGAAAAAACCTTGTGAAAAAGTGTCTTAGTATGACGTTGTTGGTTTCATCTTCACACATGGGCTAACGGTAACCAGGTTCTTTCAATGAACAAGGCTTTTATCACACTCCATGCTAAAAGGTAGGAAGGCGGAGGGGGATTCATGGAGCTTTTTATACAGGTATAGCTCTACACATACTTTCATGTGTAGTGACAAAGCCCCCCTATAAAAATTATGTACGTATATACACATATATGGCCCGTTTAACTGTAATACGTCTGCAGTTAGATTCAAAGCCTGAGTTGTTAAGCACCGTGTAATTGTTGCTAACATTTTATACAGGGAAGGTTGCCTCTCCTCCGAAAAAAAAAGCCACGAGCTTGGTCCTAAAAGGGATTACATGAAAAAGTTTTTGATTTCCTGAGGATCCTTTATATAATACAGGAGCCGACAGAGTTTTGAGAAATTCTTCCCATCATCATCCCCTAAAGATCGTGAGAGTCTTACCGGAAACAGCTGTTTCTCTACATGGGAGAATATCTCTACGGAGGATCCAAGTTATGGCACAGACCTTAGATTATTATGACCAAATTTTTTTGAGAGAGGAGGATGTCACCTCTAATTTTTCATGTGGTGACATTCGCTTTATCATTTGGGGGGCGGATCTTTATTTTGCGGAAGGGACAAATCTTTATTTATTTTTTTTGGAGTTGCCAGATTCCCACGTATAATTATTATTACTCGTTTTTTTTATGTTTCCTTCCTTAAATGACATTCCTTGGGAGTAAACACAATAAATATCTCCTCCCGAAATGGGAGCATCTCAAGCTCCAGGGAATTAAATATTTCTTGGTGGGGGGGAAAAAAACAATAACAACAACTATGGGAGCAGCAAGGATTTATTGGGCTTTCCCCCCTTTCCAGGGCATTGAGAGCATAGAAAATGGGATAGAGGAGGAAAGGAAAGAGGGGAAAGCATCTTTAAAGAAATATTTCTTGTTTTGTACTGCCACCAGTTAAAGACCGCCTTCCGTGTACATAATAAATCTATATAAAGAAGATGGTTGAAAAGCCTTTTAGAGGTAAGTACTTTTTTTTTGTATTAATAATTACAGGCATTTACTTTTTTTTCTCCCTTTTAAAAAGAAAAGAGCTCTAGTAGCTCCTTGCACATTCTCTTTCTCCATCTCTCTTCCACCTCTTATCTTGATTTCACCCAAAAAAAACCTGTCCTTTTGGCTCCTTTCCAACGAGTAATACCGGAATCGATATTATATATGAATTGGGAACAACCAAAGGTATGTTATACTATACAGTATTTAAAAGCATTCCTTTTTGTAATAATTCCTCCTCAAGCCTTATCTTGAACTAGAAACATTCTCATGTGCAAAGATCTGTGTTACCCCTCATTTATGTTTCTTTTAAATATTTAACAAGCAATGATTATTACCAAAAAATTAATAGATGCTTTCTAACACCGTCTTACACAGGCTTACAACAAAAGATCCAAGGTTTAATCAACTCTTACTACTTAAATTCTTTGATCTAAAAATCTTAACATTCAAAATCTCAATGAATGTTTTTTGTACAGTCAAAAAGTGCATGGATGAAATCTCGGACGAGGATTCGAGCTCATCTCAAACATGGTATGACGTCATACATTGGAAGATGTTTAGTAGCGACAACAGTATCTATTATATTACTATGTAGGTGGACAGGCATATAATCGCGTTTCTGCGTACTTTCAATTTTGAAGACGAGAAAGAGATGCTTTTAGAGAGGAAATACCTGTACAAGAGGTCCCCTATGGAGACAGAAATAAACGCGCTTAATCTCAAGCTTTTTAATCTGATTATGGATACCATAATTACCCCTCTGATCCATTAATTGTCCCTGAAATTCCATTAGTTATAGTATTAGATTCCCCGAATTTTAAAGCTGGGAAATACGTATCATAGCTATACATTGCTGAGATATTTACATAAAATACTCTTCCCACACACGCATTGGATGACTGTCCAGTCAATAGAAAGTTAAAGGGCAAATGCACAAGGCGATGGAGGATGTGAGGAAAGGGTTTAAAGGGAACTTCCGGTGGAAAATTGATTATTTTCCATAGTTTCTTCCCATCTTTTATCGTCTCTCTCTCTCTCTCTCTTTCTCTCTCTGATTTTACTCGGCTTGGATTTCGCATGTACACGTGCTGGGATTTCCCATGTATAATTAACAGCTTTTACCAAGATTATTTTTGTCCTAAAATAGCGTCGTGCACAATGTGCTTAAGTACCTGTTTTTAAAACTCGGAACATGATGCATAATAAAACAAAGGAGGTCTACGTACCCTCCCATCGTATTTACATTGTTTGAATATGAAAATAAAAAAAATAGTAATAAAAAAGAATGACCGTCCTTCTTTGAAACATTTCTCAATTGGAAAGTTTTGAAAAAAGTATATAATACTGTGTATTGGTTGGAAAGTAATAAATGTGAACGTGATCACTGGCTAGAAGTATAAGAAGAAAAGGTTTCCTGACAGTACTTTGACTCTTACTACAACCCGAGTTAATTACTTTGTAAACAAATCAAACGTCGTTTGTTTAAGGCGTGTGTGTGTGTGCGGAAGGTACTTCCCCTTTAGGATTTCTGCTAATCATAAATAATAGTAATAATAACTTGATGAAATTCCAGGTAGTGCGTGTGAGAGACGGAGAAAGGGAGGGAGAAGAAGTGTATTTAAAAAGGAGTAAAATCAAATAAAAAACAATAATAACCCTCATTATTGAATTGTAGTTTACTTCTCACCCTTTGTTAATTCACTCTCATTTGAAGAAGTTGAACACATGTTTTACGAGGTGTTTGCCATATGTATATAAAGGAAATGAGAAGGCAGGATGCTTAAGACTTTCTAAGTCAACGTGTTGACGACCAATTTCTCATGCTCAACGAAAACTTTCCACATTTTACTCTGTTTTTTTTTACACCCATATATAATATAATAAGGAACATGGTACATACTTTTTTTTTTGCACTGTAAACTATAGACACATATTTTACCTGCCAGTCTCCTTTTTCTTTTTACCCTTCTAATACAAGTCGTAAGCTGATAATTACTGTATGGACAGAATCAGTTCAAAGAATGTCTTTTATTCTTCTTGCCCTTCATGTCCGTATAACAATAGTGGGACACAGGCGCTTCAAGCAAGTTTCAAGTAAGATATGACAGGTCTCGCTTCACATAACCTTTTATGCTACACATTCATTTGTGCGTACATAATGCGTGATTCTCAGTTTGCACTTGCTACCAGTGCAACTGACGCCAGTTTTTTCAAATTAATAATAGGAGTGGTCATTGTCCATTTCGAGCGACGTGACGTTTTACTGAATCACACAATTCTCATCATTGTTTTCCTTTAGTTCCTTAAAACTTTTTGTCTTATTTTCTGCTCTCTCCCTTTCTCTCTTTTTTCCCATTTTCGTTCTCCTATTTTCTCTCTCTCTCCTCCCATTTTTGTTCTCTTAGTTTCTCTCTCTCATCTCTCTCTCTCTCTCTCTCTCATCTCTTTCTCTCTCTCTCTCTCATCCCTTTCTCTCTCCCTCTCTCTCTCTCTCTCATCCCTTTCTCTCTCTCTCTCTCTCTCTCTCTTTCTCTCTCTCTCTCTCATCCCTTTCTCTCTCTCCTTTCCATTTTCGTTCTTCTATTTTCTCTCTCTCTCTCTGTCTCTTTTCCCCCTCTTTCTCCCTTTCTCTCTCCTTCTTTCTCCCATTCTCACGATCTCCCTTAAGGTCTTCCTTTCTCTTGAGTTCTTCCTTCGTCTCTTTCATTCCTTTCCTTGTATGTTTCCCTTCGCTTCTCTATCTCTCACTTTTCGGTAGGTGTTCTCTCTCGGTCTCGGTTTTTGTGTCAATCTTTACCCCTTTCCGTTTCTCTCCTTCTTCCTCTCTTCCTGTGTATTAGCCGCTTTCTTTTAGGCTCTCCATGTTCAAATCTGTCACACTCTTCATTTCCTTTCTTTGTATGCATTTTTTCCCCTCCTCAATGTCTGTTTTCTTCACCTTTCCGTCTATTTTCCTCCTTGCGTGTCTATCTTTTTTTTTTACTCACTAATTCACTTTCTATCTTGTTACCTGTCCATTCTTTTAAAAATGCAATAATAATTATAACAGTAGGATATAGGATGTTAACACAAATTTTGGTTGAGCAATTACAGTGACAAGACCTTTTGTATGAAAAAGTTATAAAGCCCCATTTGCTCTTATGTATAGCTTGATGATGTTAGGTTGAAGCCAAAATACTAACAAAATGTGTTCGCCCATCACACGTCTTTCACTCCCTCCTGTATTTTTTGCCTCTCCTGATTGTGAGTTCCTTCCCTGTTTTCATTTTGTTTTTTTTTCTGGTATTGCAATATGCAGTAGTGAACTGTCCATTTCTTTTTTGAACACAAAAAAGATTCCCTTGCATTAGGAGAGAATGGACGGGAGGAACAGCAGGAGAAAATATTACTTTCATGCAGTGTAGTGGCTATTAATTTTTTTTTTTTGCCATTATTATCCATTTTTTTGTTATATTTGATGGGGTGGGTAAAAAAACGTAAAGAGGCAACGGGATTTAAAAACGAGTTGGAAATGTAATTTTTTTTGATTCTCTCCCCTCCCTCCGAAAAAATAGAATGGTAATGTTCAAAACAAAATTCACTGAAAACTGCCCCTTGTGCATGCACATTAAATTTTGGGATTAGTGTACGTACATGTGTATGTGGATAGAGGCCATATATGTGCACTTATGTATGCATACGGGTCTTTTGGATTCCTAGGATCCCTGAGAAATATGCATTATGCATTGAAAGAACGGAGGGGGGGGGGAAAGTACCGTTAAAAATTTTTACTTTTTTCCTATCGCGGAACAGGTTGATGGTCATTGATTAGAATTTATGATGTTGATTTCATCCTAGATAATGGAGGTTCACACAGAGCCATGGTGGTACTCCCAACAAAAACTCTCGATCTTGACTCACGAAGAAAGATGATGTGTGTACGTTTATTTTTTTATTTTTTTTCCTCTGTGTTTTTTTGATTAGGTGAGTATTGAAAAGTAAAACAACTTTTATCTTGTTCCTCCAACAATGAAAATCTTTGGCGAAAACATATGAAGAAAAAAGATCCATGCTTATCACATGCAGATGTAAGAGTAAAGCCAGACTTAAGGCAAAAAGACTTTCGTGATTCTCTGTAACCTGCAAAGGCCATCTTGAACATAACATTCCTTTTCTCTTTTGATCCTCCGCACTGTGAGAATTTTTTACGGTTGACTCAAACACATGCACAATTTTTTTTTTTCAGTGAATTCTTCGTCAGAGAGTATTTTTTTGGCCACACGTATCTCTTTTCTACATAATTCTTCTACCACTTTTTCTTACGAATACAAACTACACAGTAAATAACTAAAGGGAACAAAAGTTTTTTTTTTTTTTTTGAGGTATAATCTCCCACCTTTTTTCGTCATTCTCATTACTTGGAAAATTGGAGGATTTGCAATGAAGAAAAAAAACTTTTACTCATATAGACATGGAGGTGATAATTGCACTAATTACCCCAAAAAAAGAATCATCTCTCCATTCCCCAGAAAAAAAAAGTTTCTCTTCATCAGTCTCAGAAACATTATGGATACAATGGAGTATTATGTATACATATTACAGAAGAAAATATTGCAAGAAAAAAAATGAGGTTTCATCAATTACTTTTAAGGCCATTGAGGAAAGCCGTTAATTTTTGTCTTCTTTATTCTTTGAAAGTGTTGATATCCTCATCTTTCTTCCATGACTTAAACACACCAAAATTGTGTATATGAATTCGATTTTTTTGGTACAACTACAAGGAAAGATAAGAGGAGACAAATGGAATATATTAATATTTGTCAACTCAAGTATAAAGAAAGAAAATGGGTATAAATGAAAGTGTAGCTCACATGTGTCACATGGAGATTTATATGGACAAAAATACAGGAAAAGGCTTTGTGGACAAGGGAATTTAAAGCGTTACGCAAGCAAAGGATGGAAGAAACTTTACTTTTCTTTTAATTTGCTTATCCCATAGTTAGATTAAGATTTCACGCGTAATCGATATTTCAGTCTTTTTAAAGTGCTAACAAGCCTTATGTGAAAGTTAGGTGGGAAAGGCAAAAAAAAAAATACATCTCCTTCTTCCTTTCACATGGTGGGTTCTGCCATAACAATAACGCAATTAAATGCTTTGGGATTTGGCTCATCACCTAAAAGCCCATGAGGTTATCACCACGAAAAAAGATTGTCTCCAAAAAAAAAAGAAGGATTACTATATACAAGAATAACAAGTAAAAAAAAAATCTTTGAAATGAAGCTAATACAAATGTAACCAAAGTACCAAATCCCTTCTATAATGAAATCTCTCCCATTTTTTTAAACCTATGATGAAATATGTATATGCTAACAGGGGACCACAAGATTTAATGAGAGAAAGGGAAAAAAGGAACTTTGGCCATCAAGCATAGATTTCCCTGCATGGGAGAAAATTAAACCAAAAAAAAACATTTCTGTTCAACATCCTCTTTATAGTCCTTATTCAAATATTACATACGACAAATGTGTGTACAAATGTATGTGTGCAAATATACATTGGAGAAAAAGGCATTAAAATCATTTTCTACGCGCTTCCTTCATTCTACCTCTGTACACGTTCTTTTGATTTTGCAAAAAAAAAAAAACAATAATGTTTGGCGTAAATATTTGAAGAGAAAATTATGCATGTTCCTTCAATTTTCTCCTCCTCCCTTCTCCCACTCTCTTTTATATGTAATTATGATGAAAAGAAAGAGAGAGAGAGACGTAAAATAAATAATGGATTGCTATTGATGAGAATGTATAGAATCTATATACTCGGAGGGCAAAAAAATCGGGGGGTAATTATCCTTGCGCCAAAACACACATTATAGATTCTTTTGGGGCGATGGTGTAAAGATCATATCTGAAATGGCAGTGGTGGGAGGGGAAATTATGGGGCCCATGAGATCATATTCACGAGGAAAGGCGTCTGTGGGAAAATACACGTATTTTTATTGTACACCTTTCGATTTCAGAATAGGTGATTGAAAATTAAGGTGTAAAAAAAAGGCTTTCCTTTAAGTTTAAAAAAAAATCACAGGGATGTTTCTTGGCCAATAATTACGGTGCCAGAGGGAGAATTCTGGGAGACCGAAGAGAAAGAGAGAGATAGAAAGGGCAAGGAATACTAGAGAAAAGGTTGTGGAGAGAGACAAAGAGATAAAACAATTGGAAAAAACAGAAATTTCAGTAGAAAGCGATACGAAAACGAGACAAAAGGAGATATAAAAGAGGTGAAACGACCAGGAGAGAAAAAATAGCAAAAATAATAATAACGGGAAAGTGAGAAAAAAAGGAGACAAAAAGAGAAATGAGCAGGAGGAAAGAGAAATTTCGAAGAAACAAATAAAGGAGAAAAAACAGAGAGGGAGAGAGAGTAAAAATTACGTGACCAGAGGGAATTTAGACCAAGATAGGCTAAGAAGGAGTTGCGATTATGCAAGAAATAAATAATATTGGCAAGAAATAATAATTTATTGTAAAGCATTGTATGGTAACAATAAAAGTCAAATAATGCTGACGATGATAATAATAATAATCCAAGGAGATTCTCATGAAAGTTTTTAGGTGAGAGGAGGTCAGGCTAAAAAAAAATAATAATACGTATGTACGCATCTAGCGTAGCCTAAAAAAAGCAAATAACTGGTAAAATAATTTTTCTTCTGTTAGCATTATCATTATTACATTTCCCCTTTTTTTCTCCTTCTTCGCCATCAAATGGAATAAACGGGGGTAAGAGGGGAAAAAAGACCTTAAAGAAAATAATAGTTATTTTTTGCATTCTTATAGAAATAGGAAAAAAAGAAGAATGGAGTGCATTTTTATTTGAAGAAGATACAGAAAATATTTTTCTTCACGTTTTCCTTGTTCTCACACAAACCATATGTATACTTTTCAGTTTCGTTTTGGTCACAACTGCAATTGTTTTTTTTTTTAAAAGAGAGAATTCCCTCATACGGATCTACAGCGGGTTCAGATACTGTATCAGAACACTTTTTTCATGGGTGTTGGCAACTGTGAAGGGGAAAAAGTGACAGGGAAACTGTGAACTCGTAAGTGTTTTGAGTTTGGCACGTTAGAAATACCACTACAGGCGTTGGCACCCACAAAGGATTTAGCAGAAAAGGTAAACATGGCTAATGGCTATCATTATTAGAGGGATAACTCAACAATGGTCATACTCATGGACTTCTTCCACTTTTGCCCTCCCTCCTGTCTTCTCCACTCACAAAACTGTCAACCTCCCCCACAAAAAATCTTCATGTCCAACAGCATTTAAAAAAGTTTTGAAATTCTTAGGAGTACAAGAAAACCCTTTTTATGATTTATAAAACCAAAGAAACAAAAAAATGACTCTCACCATTTATTTGCATGCCCCTAATCTTTGTTTCCCATCTCGTATCCTTTAACATATTCCCCACACTCTGTATTTAAGGTCAGGTTTACTGAAATGGAAGGTGAAATAATAGAAAACTCACAACTTTTGTTGCTCATCCCTCTAGAAACTGACAAGGTTTAATACAAACAAAGAACCAGTATCAATGCAAAAATATTTATTAATTCCCCTGGGAGAGAAAATTATATACAACCCTTTCGCCAATAGTACAGCTTCCGCCGTATCTTTTTTTTATTGTCTGGATCCACTTTTAATGACCCCTAACAAATGCTTGGAAGAAACTCGTTTTCATATTTTCTAACCATTTTTAAATCCATGGGAAAGCTTCCTATTTGATCCTTCAATAACTTTCCCCCTTGATTTTTTTTCTTCTCAATTCATCATTTTTCTCAATGCTCAATGTCCATTCCCAACAATCAATGCCAATTTTGTGCAACCCCCATGCAAAGACGCAAGTTCACCCTGGGTGTGCTGGCTCCCCTTAAAAGGAAGAGTTGAACTCACACCGGTTTTAATCTGCGTGAGCCTGTCATGACGAATCAAGAGTGATATAATTTTTTTTTTTTTAAAAAGGTAATTAATAAAAATTGCATACATTCACTCTCTTACAATAATAATTACCAGAGCATAATTACAAAATCTCATTTTTAAATGACTGCGTCAAGTGTTAAATTAAACCAGTCAGAGAGAACCAAATTAATGTCTGGGATAATTCCTTCTCGGCCTCCTCCTTTTAAAGTTAATCGGGCATGATTCCATTGGACAATTTTTTGTTGAAGGATTTTTAATATGAGAAAAAACTGTAGTCTCATTACAACAATGTGTTTTTTTTCTACCTCTTGGAATGATTTGGGCGTTTGCTAATGACGACGTGGATTTATGCGGCGTGAAAATTATTATTTAACAAAAACTCCGAACAGGTTGAAGGTACAAATATTAACTATGGAATAAATGATGTCCTCTTATATTTTTCAAAAAAAAAAAAAATACTGTCATTATGTACTCACACACCTTCTTTTCCCAAGTACTTTACCATTTGTACACAGTAGAGTTCTGAAGACAATTGGAAGACGAGAAGCGGGGATTGGCTTGGGAAGGAGACACTTGAAATAGTTGCGTATACCATTATTACTTTCGTACAACAATTACGACACATTTTTCTTAGTTATATATTTTTAGGGAATGTGATGAAGAAATCAAGAACGCGTTCCTTCGTTTGACAAACACACTTCAGAAAAAAAAGCTCGTCTTCGTTTTTTCATATTGAAGAAGGAATATCAACAATTGTAGTAATCACGTCTCTTTATAAATAAATTAGATTACAATATTAAGATTTCAAAGAGTACATTTTTTTTTTGCTTCGGCTTTCGGAAATTACTATTCATGGGTTGTGAAATTGCTTTACCAAAAAAAAAAAAAAAAAA